>BOPP01000068.1:4158029-4205529 GCA_017312745.1 Gryllus bimaculatus | reverse complement strand
CAATACATAATAATTGATTTTGAAATCTGAAGTTAAACTTCATCTATAAAGCTCATCTTTCAATACCCAAAATGTTTTGTTTAATATAACTTCATCGACATAAGGATAGATTTGGTCTGTCAGGTAGAATCAAGTCACTGTTAACAATGAAAAAAAAACATTATTCATTGTTGTAGGTTTTCATTATGCTTCTTTAATTGCATGAGAGGCAAAGTGATTCACAAGTCTTGAAACAAAACAGAAATGTTTATGCTTGTTCAATACCATGCCTTTCTGGAGAATTGATTATAAAAATGTTGCAGGGAGTCAGCTGCTGTATTTTTTAAATGCCCATTGTATGTTTCTTTTTTAAACAGTAGAGGCTTGCATATTTGGATGAAATAGTCAACTTAGTTTTATTCAGTGTGTCTGCTTTTGAGGAGTCGGGAGACACTGTCTTTCGACTTTCACCATTTATAGTGAGACTGATGATGATGGCAAAGCCATGGAAAGCTCCCTGAATATATCTAAGTAGACAAAGATGATTTCAGTTATTTCATTCATTAATAATGTCATTAACACATTATCAGCATTACCATAGTACTTGCACATTTGCCTTAAATCAAATCAGGTAATTAAAAAGGTCTTATTACTTATGCTGGGTCTTTTACTACTAAATTCACAAATACTTAAGAGTGTGTTAAAAACTGTATTTTCAAATTTTTCTTCTTGTTTACTATAAAACTTTCTGTTGACAATGACTCAGAAGTTGCAGCCCTTGAATTTACAGAATTTATATCTCACTCCTGTTTTTACCTGAGTAGTGTGCAATTTAATTTTGTGTTTATGTGATAATCAGTTATTCATTTTGGTGATAATGCAGATTTTTAAAGCTTTCTTGTTTATTTGTGAAATGGTTATCAAAATTATGTGGCCTGCTTCTGTGGGATTTCTGTGCGATTTTTTCCTGTTTGAAAAATGTGTATCTCTTAGAAAAGACACAATAAATATTTGTCAGAGACTTCCATAAACTGTGGACTCTAAAACACTTCTATCTTTTTTTAACACCATGAATCAAAGAAGTATTGTTGATTAGTACTTCCTGATATTTACTTTACTACACAAGAGCAATTCTTTGCCCAAGAATCTCAATATATATTCTTGTCATTGGAATGTCCATTGTGCATTTCAAATCTCTTCATAATATTAGTGTTTTGGTTTTCAAAGCAGTGGTTTCCTGAAGTTGTTATGGAGAGGGAAATATTAAGTATTGTGCTCTTAGTTTTTTTCCATAGTGTTGTTTAGTTTAATTTTAATATCGTAAAAGAAATGTGATTAGTTTCTCATTTTTAATTGTGTCTTTTGAGTTCTGTGTATGAATTGTAGAAATAATCATTCATATTTCATATCTAAGAACTGTAGTAGTTAAAAGTGATCTTAAACTGTAACATGTTTTTAAATTAATTCAATTTTAATTTTTAGAAAATTGCTAATGCTATGAAAAAACTGACTCAGAATCAGAATATGAAATTCATGGAAAATTTTGATCCTCAAACAAGTAATAGGGAGAGAAGGAAACTGGATAGAAAAACACAACCTTTGGAGTAAGTTGAAACATTTTATAATTGTTTATTGTTGGATTATACACAGAAGCTGTAAAGCATTATTATTTTATTTTGTACAGGCAAGAATCGGGAGCTTCCAGAAAAAGTAAATCCAACAAAGCTGCTGCAGTGTATGATGAAAAAGGAATCCACAAAGCTAGTGGAAAAGATTTATGTGATTGTTTGGATGAATTTTGTGTGGGTTGTCATTTTCCCTGCCCTAAATGTCGTTCATGCAAGTGTGGTCATGAATGCAGGTAAGAAAGCTAAAACACAATGGAATTGTAACAACTGCTGTTGTAGTTGCACAATGGAATTTTAACAACTGCTGTTGTAGTTGCACAATGGAATTTTAACAACTGCTGTTGTAGTTGCACAATGGAATTGTAACAACTGCTGTTGTTTAGAGGTGTTCACCTTTCTGAGAGATTGGGTCCTGCAGAGTTCAATCTTGGGTGGTATCCTCTTTCTTTTATTAGTGAAGTTTTGTTGTCCATTAAAAATGGAAGAACAGTTCTGTTTGCTGATGACACAAACGTTCTTTGCATGTGCTTTTCAAACCGGCAATCAATGATCTATTAGCAATTAGTTGATGTTAATGTAATAAAATTTCTTGCTAAATTAATGCATTAGTTAGTGTTAGTGTTGTATAATTTTAAAAATTACTTGATATGCCTGTAACAAGTAATGTACCTCAGCTACTGGGTCAATGACCCCTTCTCAATCCGTTTTTTGTCCAATTTCTGTGATCCACATTCAGCAAATGCTGAGATGTCCCCTTGTTTTGCTTCTGGATGTACTGAATGTAGTTTCACTATGCGCACACTTTGTTGTTCTCACCTTTTGCTAGTAGTGGTAGAAGTAGAGCCGGGCATATGTTACTATTTTGTATACTATACAAAAAAATTTGTTTATTGATGCAAATAAATTTCCTATATCTCGGGAGTGATCATTTTTCAAAAGTTGATAACTTTGTTGTTTTTAAAACTTTTATTCATCATTCAAGTATTTATAGTTACAATGTCGAGAAGAGATTCTGTTGCTTAAGAAAGCATGTTTAGATGGTATTTCTTCCCCAAACTTCATTTACAGTTTTTACTATTTTTTAACGAAATAAATCAAATCAATACACTACATCTCCCCTCCCCCTCTACCTTACAAGAGATACGCATTGTACAATCTTAACAATGAAAGAAATAAAACATTATGTATGCAATAAGGGACATTTGCTTTTGACATAGTTATGCTATTTCTAGATTTTAGTTCTGAAAATAGTGAGGGGCTATTTTTCATAGCACAATATGAGGAACTATTAAAATATTTTCCAGAAACCAAATATAATATAGTTTAGTTAGTTAATGCCTTATTTTGAGTTAAGAAAACTTGAGCCAACAGGTCCACCCTACTCTCTGAACACACAAATTTTTCTACACTCCCTTCTCATCTAGCGGACAAAGAAGGTATTACTCGGACGACGAAACAGGTGATTTTGAATTTAGCTCAGAGGCTTCTTTTAGGCTTCATTTTTTACATGCAGAAAAAATATTCATTGGGCAGCTGGCTTTACCTTCCCTCTGAAGGAAGATGTAAGAAGGATTTTTTCATTCTTAAAATCCACAGCTTTATCGGGTTTGAACTTGAAAAGTTAGGTATGCTAATTGTTAAACCACTGGACCTGCATATCAAGATGATCTCTTGCTTCCCAATTTTTGCCTTTGTCTTAATACTTGTATATTGATTGCAATCATGTAACCTTTTACTTCTTATGCTTCCAGAGTGAACAGAAAATATTCATATGACAGCTATGAAATTGAAGGCACTAAAATAGTGGTAAAAAACAAGTATAAGTAAGAAGAATATTTACTGCAATCTGTCGATTACAGTATGCTCTGGCAAGTGTCAGCATCATAAGTAAAATCAGTTGCTATTTGCTGATTATGAAATTGTAAATATTTCATATACTATTTGTGCAATTTTCTGAAATCTTATTTAATTGATCTTCCCTTCTCTGTACCAAAGATTTTTTGGTTGAAGTCTGTATGTCAGGGTGTACTTTTTAAATTCTTTGAGGAGGATTGTTTTTGACTTGGCAACATGAGAAAAGATATTTCCTCAAATATTTGTAGTATGTATTAATTTTCAATTTTAAATAAGCTTGCATTTTATATCATTGATCTGAATTCAATAATAATTGTAAAGTTGTGTTGATTTAAAAATCTGCAGCAATTGTACGTTCATTTATGTGAATGAGATTATTTAGAAATGGGAGGCAAACTGGTAATTTAAGAATGAAGTATTTTTCTAAAAAAATATTGGAATAGTAGAATCTCACTTCAAAAGAGAATTAAATTTTTTATCTCTTACTTTCTTGGATGATTGATATTTTGTATTATTTGAAGCAGCATTTTTAATAGATGAACAGAAAGTTAAAGCATTAAATTGCACAGGAATCAGTTGCAGCATGATAAAAATTGTGAAGGTATACAGGACAGCAGCCTGAATAAAAATCACTGTTGGTATTTTTTTGACAAATGTTTCGATATTTTTGTAATAGCATATGTAACAAGGTTTTTCTGTTAAAACCATTCTTAGTGGTAACTTATGCAGTGTGTGTATAAGATCATTGCATTTTTTATTTTTAGATTTTATTACATGAGTAATTAATATAACTGTTTATTCCATTGTGCCATTTAGTGTGATTATGATAGTGAAGTTCTTTTAAGCATGAATTACTAATGATTCATTTTCCAATTTTTAAGGTAAAAAAATTTAATATTTAAAAGGACTTAGTTAATAAAATTGTCTATATTTGATAAAAGCCATCCATATTCTAGTGATCAGAACCAATGATTTGCAGTACAAAACATACATTATAAATGTAATTTATGCCGTATAAAGCCTGCATCTTACTGAAATGACTTCATTGACAATATTAGTAATGCAATCAGATAGACTAGCCTTTTGTAATTCATTAATAAACTTGTGAAATATAATTTTGTCAGTATAAATTGTATATTCTTGTAGAGTGTATTTGTATAATCTATTACAAATGGTGAATGTGTCAATTTTTCTTGGATGTCAACTTGTTCAGTCAATAAAAATATATAAAAAGGATCTTGTTGGTTGACAACCTCGGTAAGGTCAATTTAATCATGTAATTACAGATTAAAATCTTAAAACTTCAAAGCCAATTCGAAAAATTAAAAGTGTATTTTTAACAAAAATATATTAACTATATGTGCAAATATTTTAGAGTACTGTAACATGTTCCAGTACAGAAATAATGAAGTGCCTTATTCTAACCCAATTCCAGTAGGTTTTGCATCAATGTTAAAAATGTTGGTAATATTTTGTATTAAAGATAAGGTTGTGTACTTTTACATGTACTGGGTGAAGTTCAGAATGAGTAACTGTTCTTTCTGTCTGTGATTTATGGGTTTTATTAGCTAACTTAAATATTTACTTTTTAAACAATGTTTGCTAGAGCTTCCATAAACGTATAGTATAACATAAACATATAGTGTGTGTGTTGTTTTGTGTTTTTAAGGGCAATTCATGACATTTGATAGTATAGTAGAGAATTTATTTATAGTTAATTATGCTTTGCCTTGTATTTCCTAAGAAAATCATGTAATATTTCTGACAACCAAAGAGGTATGAAATAAATTCTTATTTCATGAATTTCCTTTTTTGTAGTTTGTTTTTCAAAATTATTTCTGAAATCATTCCTTATGTAATTTCCTCTTTTGTCTTGTCCCTACACAACTTAATAGTCTAAATTAATTGAAAAAATTTAATTAATCAGTAAGATAAATTACTTCAGTGTTTAATATATTCTAGGTACTTAAGTAATTGCCTTGGTTCATTAGTTTTGATACTCTTTTTTTACGGTAAGAATCGACTTAATATTTCCTAATCTCTGATTCTATTTTTAGTAACGTGTAAGCCTTTTGGGGGGAAATATCTGTATTACAAATCACCGATGTGTGCAGAAATTGAAAGAAAACCATGCATGAAACCTCTGGCCATATGAGAGGTGTCTGTGGATTCACTAGATACTCAAGAACTCTAGAAAAAATTCAAAAATTATAATAGTTTGATGTTGTCTCAACAATAAAAAAAGTGATAGTATTGTTCCACCTTTTCTCATATTGCATGTTCCAACTGGATTCTTGTTCTTTGGGCATCACTGCTTATGACAAAGCTGATGTCTTCAGATAGCAAGGCTCCAAGATCTAATATAATCTGTAGTCAACGCTGGCGTCTAAACTAAGAGTAACGAATTTACGCGGCCCGAGATTTTTTGAAAATTTAATTTGTTGGACCAAGTTACTTACCGTTATTCATACATAATAAAATTTCGCTTGCTTAAACGCATCATATTATTTACTAGGTAATTTTAAAAATTCGCCCAGCTAGTAAGAAAGATTTCTTACATTAGAAATGGTCCGGAAGTAAAACCGCCGGGCCTGAACTGTTCGATTTTCGCCATTTGTTTTCTCCATCGATCTGAACGACCTTGAGGCCCTCAAAGTTCAAATGGACTTTTTTATTTTTGGGGGTGCGTTACATAGACCCTAATTTTCAAAATGTTCCCAAAAGTGGCTCAAGATCCCCCCAATAACAAAAGAGACGTTTAGAAAATTGGTCTCTTTATCATTTTCGACGACTTCCTTCAACTGAATACAATCCTACTCCCTATAATTGAATATCAAGATTTTTCCCTTAATGAAATTTTTCTTCAAAGGAAGATTTTGAAATAGTCACAATTTTCCGAAAATTAGTAGTTTTCGCGGAATTTTGCGTGAAATGAAGTGTTTGTTCAGCTCAATTTTTTTCTTCTTAAAATATTGGTCACATTTTCAGCAAACTTTAGGTATTTTTGAAAACTGCAAAAAATTAACGTTGCAAAATTAGAATATTAATGGGTCATATTTTTTTCTTAAAACGTTCTCCAACAATATATTTTTAAAAAGGTTTAAGGTCTCTTTAAGAAAAAAAAACTTTGTTTTGCGATCCTTCTGTTTGAAGTTAATGCAATTTATAGTACTCTAAAAGGGCTCGAAGCATTTTCTTAAGTTTTCCTTCGATATAGCAAAGAATTCTAAAAAAATTCTGCTATGAAATCTGTTCTTAAAAACTGACCTTGAAATAATGTTACTGTAAATCTTAATTTTTGAAAATTGCAAATGCGAATGTCCAACCTTTTTGTTTTAGAGACAAAAGGGTTAGGTTTAACTGTGAAGCTGAGAGCAGTATTGTGAATGGGTAGCTAACGTTTAAGGATCTGAGTTCGAATCTCAACATGGAATAATATTTTTACTGGTTGGAAACAATTTTGCAGGTTCATGTGCTGTGAGAAAGTATGTACTGCTGAAGCACCAATAGTTGCTACTGAAACTGTTTGTTTCCCTATTTATGAATTGTTTCTTTAATATAACTAGAACTAAATTGCCTGAGTGCCAATATAAGAAGAAACAAACCTTAACATTATGGCGGCCAATAATTCAGCACAGATGGAAATTTTTTACACCCTCCCTCCCCATTTAAAATGTGAAAAGCAAATAAATATTTTCAAAAGAATTAGACAATAATAACCTGTGCCATTCTTGTTTCATTGTGATGATGCAGATGTTGAAGGTAATGGTTTATGTACTCTTAGGAGCTCACCTTGGACAACAATCATTGTTTTCCTGGTAAAAAAAATATTTCGTGATATCGTGAAGCTGCTTCAGCACCAGAATATTTATCGCAAATGTTACCAATATTATGTAATATAATGTTGCAATTTGCACTTTGAACCTTTCATTTGATTAACTCTACAACAAAGAAGCCCCAATGTTTAAAAATGCATATTATTATTTCTTTTAAAATTTCCAAAATTTAAATGGAAATGGCATTCACGCATTGGGCTACAATAGTGCCATGAGCAATTCACAACTAGGTATTACTGAAGAGAAGTGTGTATGCTGCTGCAGTACCATTCTCACAATAGGCTGTTAACTACTAAAAATATTAGTACTCATTTGGAAACGAAGGCCAAGGGGACCTTAGGACCATGCTGAATAGGTCGTGACCCTCAGGTTAGCAAACACTGCCACAATCCCATAGCTTTAATATTAAATATGTAAAAATAATGAGAAACTTTCTCTTGAAAAAGTGAAATAATAATTTGTACTCAAAGATAATCTTTAATCTGCATACTACAATTATCTGTAGTCAGTTCCCTGAGGGAGGAGGGTATCAAAAAAGTACTATCAAATTGAATACTAAGTGCCATTAGTTAATATTTTCTAATTACATGAAAATTTGTATGCCTGAATTATTTTAATTGTAAATATGATACATTAGGAAAAGTACAAAAGCAAACTTAATGTCCAACTGATGACCATCCTACTAATCATTATGCTTATCGCAGAAAAACACATTAGTTTCTAAAAATAAAATTTTATTGCCCATGTATATAAACGAAAGACAATATCTCTTGCATACAATTGAATAATTAAACACAAACTCTGCTAAATACCTTAAGCGATTTCTCTCCTCTGGACACACACACATAAGGAGAGTTATTTACAAAACTTTTTATTTTTCAAATTTTACAGAATTTGAAAAACAAATTAAATAAGAATACTGCACATTCAAAAGATTAACAAACATCTTAAAAAAACCTTGAGGGAATAATTACTTCAAGATAGAAAACTGTCAACATATTTGCAAGGTAGCAAACAAGAATGAATCTATAAACTAGTGCTAATTCCAGATAACATTAATTGAATGTTAAAAAATACATTAAATTATAATTGTGATCTTCCACATATCAGGAGTGAGGGAAAATATTAGGAAACAATTAGGTCATACTAGGGTTAAAGAAACTGCCCTAAACAATAAAGACACTGCATGAAGTCACTGAGAAAAATGTCACTAAATATGGACATGGTTTTCTCCATTTTCAACTGTTCCTTCATTTTAATTCACCCATTTGAAGAAATTCTTTGAACTGTGTAGAGTCATTACAACAAAAGAATCTAAAATATACAATAATTTACAAAGCAGTGTACAACCAACAAAGATTTATACTTAAAAATTCAAATCAATTTATCACTTTCAAAATTGTTTAGAAAATCGGTGTTTCTAATTCTCTGAATCTAAATAAATCTTCATCTTACACAATGTTGCACTAAAATGTTCATTTTTTCAAATAAATTCAGATGCCAGGCACATCCGAAAACCAGTCTTGGCTGTTTACTATTCTACAACACTATACTCCAACTTATGAACCAAGAAAACCTAGCATCACTTCTCCAGGAGATAAAGAAGTTAAAAGGTACAAACGGAACTCTCCTAAAAACTAAATAAAAAATGAGGAACATAAAACTTACAAATTGTCTAACATAGCATTATTTTATTAATAATTTTCTTCATAACTCTTACAAAAACTAAATCAACAAATAGCATTTTAATTAAAGACTTGCATAAGAAGAAATGTTCTTCTTTAGAGTACTGCAATAAGCACACATTTCAAGTTGCAATGAACTCTATCACAACTGACGGAATCACAATATATCTTTGCACTTCAACAAAGACTAACAAGAAATGGTAAATGTTTCATATACCACTCTACTCAAAGAATTGCAACTTTCAGTTACAATTACTGTGTTAAATAATGAATACATTATTTTTAATACAAAAATAGATACAGATTATTAAAAGGTGACAGTACTACAATTTTTAACACCAATCTGATATTGTCAGCCAATTGATCCTAATTTATTTTCAATAAGCAAGAGTTAATAAAATTCTCTTATACTGAGAAATTGGAAACATCTTGTATTCAGGGTTGATGCAAAACTTGTAGCACATTGTTATAAAACCTAAAATATTTGATTTGATGGGTGATTACAATACATAGATGAATGTATGAAATAAAGCACCAAATGTTGAATAACCACAAAACTCTCAAACTGCAGAAAGCACACTGGCACCTCATGTTCTCCGTCTTTTCATAGGTGGGGGAGTTGCAGTGATAACAGGACTAGCCGATTTATTTGATCCGGCATCATCTGGTTTTAAAGACCCCCGTGTTGGCCGCTTTCCACCTCGTTTTGGAGAATCTTCAGTCTTTGTATCAGTCACTTCCTTCACTCTTTCCTTTCTTGCAGTTAAAGTAGCTAATGAAACATCTTCAAAATCTTCGTCTTTCTTAGCTTCTTTTTTTTCTTTTAAACTAACTCTGGGTTTAATTACTTTTTGGTCCTGAATTTCAGTAACGTCTTTCTTAATCTCTTTTGGTAATTCTTTAGACTCTCTTTTAAATTCTTTTTTCGCTTCTTTATCTTTACTTTCTCGTCGTACTTCCTTTACTTCCTTAGGAGCAATTTTCTTAGGTTCTTTGATTTCTTTTGGTTCCTTTTTTATTTCTTTTGGTATATCTTTCACTTCCTTTTTAAGAGCAATATTCTTAACCTCTTTGACCATTCCTTCTTTCTTGTCAATCGTTTCTTTCTTGACTACTTCTCTTTTAATTTCACTAACCGATCCATGACCTGCCTCCAAGCTTTTTCTCTTTTCTTCCATTAAAGAAGCGAACTCAGCAAGTGGAAGGCTGAATTCTCTTTCCTCATTTGGGAAAGGTAAATTTTCGGTGTCATCCTTAAAAAGACATGTACATATTAGTAATACATTATTATAAGGATTTTAAACAAGTGGAGATATAATAAAAAACAAAATCATCTCTAAAAAATATTGTAATTTGTCTGGTGTACTACAAAAATTTTTTTATTTTAAGGAATTTTTTTCTCCTTGACCCAATGATGAGCAAGGCTTCATGTGAATATTTCTAATGGTTACAAATTAAGTGAGATTCATGTTCATGGAAGAACTCTCAATTCTTACCAAGACAGACAGATATTGTTTGTCAGAGGTGATTTTACCCGCACTTATTTCATTTAACTATAATTTCCCAAAATTGAAAGAACTTATTTCATTCATATAATCCAGATAAGATTTGAAAACTTTTTCAGTTACTGGTATCATTACACACAGCATACATTTTTAATTAGATCAATATTCTTACCAAAGCCTGCAGGTCGTACATGGTATCTAAATGATCCCAAATAACTTTCGATGTTATATTGTCCTTGTTGTTAATTGCATTTTTGAATTTCTCTAATATGCAGACCATCTGGAAATACTTATTGACACCTGCAGCAAATAATACAGAGTACAGGAATTTGGGTTATAATTCCTTTGAAACACATTAAAACTTCCAAAATATATCAAATTATAATTCACATCTGAAGTAAATAAATATTCGGTCTCATTAGTAAGGTTATATTATACAAATTAAGTATGGCATCGAGAAGTTGTATTTACATAAGTAGGAAATGAATTGTATCTACTAACGTACCAACTGGTTTATGACCATGCATAGCATAGAATAGCTGAACTTCTGCATCAACGTTCCATTCAATTTCATCCGAAATGTTTTCTATCTTCTCTTTAACCGCCATGTTCACTATTGTTCACTAACTGTTCACAATCGTGGTTCACACAACAGCGTCCCAAAGAATAATCGAAAATTTCGATAGTCGATTGTGCAAACGTAAACAAACCTTTTAGTTACAGGAACTTGTTCACAGAGTGCAGATATTATTTTTCCAGTTAATGGCGATTTTAGCGGCAAATGATGCTGAAATGCTTCGGATATGGGCAAAAACTCCCATTGTGTAGTATTCAGATAAGTTCATGTACCTCTGTGCGAATGTATTGGTTTCTCCTACTGCCAATTTGAACCAACATTGTTTATCTTACTGCTTCAAACATACTGGACCTCAATATGACCACGTGTTCTTCGGCATCATGAACAGGTAGGAGAGGTGTCAAAGTAGCATTTAATTTTAATAGTTTCAAGCTGTGTTTAATTTCTCCGTTGTGATAAGTGAGTTTCTTTTATAATTTTCATGTGTCAAATTCTTATTTTTTTTTACTCCAAATTGTCAATTATGGATATTAACTTGCGCGGGGTAGTCCCCGGGAAATTTTGACAATTGGTAAACGTCATTGCTGTCATGTGAAAGATCTGTCATAGGTAAATTATTTCGAATTAAATTATGTGTTATTTCAAATTAGTACTGTTTTAGTGATTAATATATAAATTCTTTCGTTACTAGCAGTACAAATTGTTTTGTCGAACGTCAAGAGAAGCTTTGTTACCAGTTTAGAATAATGTGTACTTCTGAATTTACAAACCTTAACGAGTACCGTATTTAAGCTTCAAAACTCTTGGACATCAGAGAAATAATAAAGTATAAAAACGAAAACTAAAATGAATTGAATTGGATTCGAAACATACTAATTTCAGAGAACAGTGCAGTATTTTGCGAAAACTCTTCCCAAATGTGCCGTTGATTAAAATAATTTACAATTTTTTAATATTGAAATATTAAAAAAAATATAAGTGGAGTTAATTATCCCTTGCAGAATGTTATGTATTTTAATTGATTTTGCGCGTAATGTCCATCTAATTTGTGCAAAGAATGATAAATTTTCCTCGGAAATTTGAGATGAATCATTTCAAGTATTTCCCTGTGAAATACATACTCTGTAAACCGTTACATTGAGAATCATGTGCTGTGATTTAATAGGACTCCTTAAGAAGAATGCCCAAATCTGTACTATCTTGTAAATACTGCGGAACGATTTGTTTCCATTTTGTTTCATGCTGATTATGGGCTTTGGGGTACACTTACTCGTAAGCACCCATAGCCTAAAACAAGATGGGGGTATATATTTCTGGGCTCCCTTTTCTGTTGATTTTTTTTTTATTTACATAGGACATATTTCATTACTTATAACTAAAACATACTGAAAGGAAAGTGACATTGTATTTTTATTGATACAATTAATACATGCAATTGATTTCATATCTTGCGGTTGCTAGATGGCTTAGACAATTTGTTCCCCAAATGTATAATAATTTCCCAAATGGGTTAAAAAGGGGGAAACTCCGGGATTGAATATTCATATTGCATTTTTTTTATTGTAAATGTAAATAATGCAAATGTTTGATTGTTTTTCCGTATATTCTCGAACTGCGCGTACCGACTGAGTGTACTCGTATTACGCGAACGACACAGGTCATGTCATGCGACAAGGCTCCAAGAAAGGGCCATTTACCAGCGACCTGAAAGTCACAGAAGGGTAAATATTAGTCTGAGAGCGATGCTATTGAATGATCCTAGAGTTATTTTCATATTTATTACTGCTTCATCGCTATTTTAAGAATTTTAAATCTCGTCTTCATCGGGTACCGAAATCCAAACTGTTTCAGTAGTATTTAAATATATATATATCAGGGAGCACTCCCCTGACAATTACGATTACAGAATTCAATTCTTCAATTAGAAACTTTTAATGAGAACGGTTGTTGACTTCTTAAAGAATGCCATTTGATATTACTTGACTATTTTCCAATAGCATTCACATTTTTTTAGTCATGAGACTTGAAAAAAAGCTTAGTGCGGTTTATCCGTCGTTTTAAACAGTTGAAAGTATTTTCCTGTTTATAAATAGGAAATTAAACTACACATCAGGTTTTTAAATTAGATAACCAGGTAAAGGAAAAACATCCAGTTCTTGCAGGCGGAGACTTGTCGAATCGATACCACGTTTACCCCAAATGGAGGACGTCAAGAGGTCTAGCTGTAACAAACACGAGTCGCGCAGGTTACCCGATTACTATGTAAGGAATATTTTGGACATTGACTTGAGATTAATTCATCTAGATTAGACCATCAGTCTATTTTGTCTTTTGCTTTGGAGACACGTAGCTAGAATTTCTGTACATCTACAGTGAATATACGAGTGCAGAAAGAGATCAGTCTTGGGGAATGTGTGAGTGTGTGTGTGTGTGTGTGTGAGAGAGAGAGAGAGAGAGAGAGAGAGAGAGAGAGAGAGAGAGAGAGAGAGAGAATTGGAAACGCAGGGAAGAACGAGGGAAAGGCACCGAGATAGAGGAAAACGATGGAGAGAAATAGAGAGCAAAGCGAGAAAGGGAAGGAGAGGCTGAGAGCAAAGCCAGTGATTTTACCTTGCCTTCTCATTGGGGCGTGGTATCTCACCACCGTTTTTTAATTCCGACATTCCCAGAAGAAACCCTCCCCATAAGGTTAAGTCAGTAACATTCTTTGAAGCAAGGTCAGAAGATAAAAAGTTCAGACCTGGAAATGTGAGTGTAAGAAAAAGGTTGAATTGAAAGAAAATGCGATAGTTCATGTAAGTTCTCCGAAGTCTTTTTTGTAGAGCCAGAGACGTAACTAGGGACCGGAAACAATCGGGGTTCATGTCATGGGCGTTGGAACAAGAGAGGTCCCTAAACGCCTTGGCTTCTTCCACCAATAGATGGGAAGTTCTAGTAAAGCATGTTACCTTATCTCTCAAATTGCTAAGCGATACCAGATAGTCGGCTAAGAGGGCAACTGTAACTGAGGTATATGCGCATTTGGTAAAAATAATAGATTCCTGCTCGTGGAACTATTCCAATGACTATTGCTGAAGCAAAAATGGAAGCAACTTCTCTTCTAAGTAATGTCAAACGTTCGATTTCATTGTCTTCTCCTGGTTGTGATATAGGGAATTACGCCTCATTGACATTGTCAGTAAACTGTTACAAAGAGAGAACATCATCCACTCGCTGAACTTATTAACCAGATCAGCAAGACATACTTACCGTCTTATCTGAGAATTAGAATCAGAAAGGTCAAACAGTTCCGCTGATGCAGTAACAGAAGCGAAAGTAGTAACTGAAAAGCTTAAGCTAGATCTTCCCCATTTTAAATAATTAAGGAGGGAAGAGAAGTAGCGGGTGTTTGATGAAAATGGAAAGAGCGAAGATGAAATTCATTCGCAGAAGAAAAAAGATTCAGATGGTTAATTATAGAAATAGATGGGAGTCAGAATGAACCGAGACAAAGTCTTCAAGCATTTCCAGGCACGAATAGTTTACTTGGCTTTCTCCGTGGAACTCACTTTGGAACAATAAATGGGGAATAATTGAGGAACTAGTTACGTTCCACTACTTTCAAAGGGGCGAGCTGGCGATAGAAGTGTAAAGTTTGAAGTATCATGCATCATGTCTTCTGACGGTAATACACAAAACGGATATCAAGATGCGAATTCCAACATAACTCTAGTGTTGAGAATATTTTCACAATGCCAGTCTTAGAACCCTCTAATGATAAGCGTTTTTGGAAACTAAACACGTAAAAATTGTCCTCAAAATCTTAATAGGATAAAGACTAACCGACCTGAACGTCACTTCCATAGAGCAGAAGTTTAGCTTCAAAGCTATTTTTCGAGAACATTCTAAAATATTTTTGCTACCGAAAAACCCATAAAGTTCAGTTTTAGCTTAAGTTTTCAGTTTTTAAATCATTTTTCATGTTTTGTAAATACAGTAAGATATTTTATAAAGTATCTAAGCATAAAACCACAAGGTAAGAACTTAGGTAAAAATGTTATTCCTAATAGTAGTACTATTTATCGTAATTCAATGCTGTCTTCTAAAGCATCAGTTTGTTGATTCACGCCATACTCATACAGTTCCCAATATCTTTTTGAAAAAAACTTTTCATTTCATTCGCAACGATTAAGTGCGAAAGGAAATGCAAAAAGTGTGTCTCATATTATGTCAATTAAAGTATCTTAGAATTAATTTGTTACTTACTTTTGCACCAAAATTACTGCAATTTTACCTCTTCACCTTTGAAATGAAGCTTAATCCCACATCCGGAATTCTTTCCCTTGGATGAAAACAAACTTCGATACGTCCCTGTGTAAGACTATTTTAAAAAGTAAATCACCGTAAAAAGACAACTTTATTTGTCATATCATGCATGATACTAGAGCCAGGAAGTTTGGCAAATGCATTTTTATCATTGTTACGATTTTATGACTTTTAACAATAGGAATCACTTATTGTACTTCGAAAGTTGTTTTAGTAGATTTTCGTTTTGCCTTTTTTTTTTTTTTTGCCTATTTTAGCTCAAGCAGGAAACATACAAGCAAGTAGGCACAAATTACAGCACAGTCTTGTATTGTCTTTCTGTGGACGCGCAGGCTCTACTTGGAGGTTGTCGTAAAAATCTAAAAGGGAAAGGAAGATGAAACAAGTGAAGAATTTTGATATTTTTCATTGATGCTTGCGGACTTACTTGTTCACAAGAAATCTCATTCTATGTTTGTGTATGGCTTCAGATCTCTTCTGAGGACAAAACTGCCTGTACGTGATTAACCCTTCTCACTTCCTTCTTGTTGACTTCCCTTCTGGCGATCACACAAGTGAGAAGAACGATATCTACAATTCCGTTTTTCATTGATACCATTTCAAGATTAAAAAGTGAGTCCACAATAGCATTTCGTGGAGACAGCGCGCGAGTAAAATAAATTAGTAGTCGACATACCGGATGGTCATATGAAATCAAGATTACAAGAAAAAGATAGTTTCCTTCCACGTGAGTGCTAATGCAAATTTTAGATTTAGAATAAAAATGTGAATCATTTTTATTATTAATTTTTTTACTGTAATTACTGTTAAATGGTGATGTTTTCACGTTTCCTCTGGTTTTACCCCGTACTTTAGCCAGAATAATTGTCTGATTTGCATGCCCCATAAAATAAATGCCTGAACTTCAGGGTTCTAATGGTAACATTAACACGTGATATGCAATGCAATGGCTCTGAATAGAACTGAATTTCAAGGCGCCATGCGAATGTTATGCGTTAAAAGTTGTTGTGAAATGGGAAGGCAGAGAGTTCGATAAAGAAATTTGAGATTTCGTATTTTTCGATTCGCCATTTTCAAAGAATGGAATAGTTATAGAAAGCTAGCAAAATAACTTGTTTCTTGGATTTTTGTGTTGTTAAAGTTGTGTCTTTTGACGGTAGGCCTAATGGGCCGGCAATGCGAACAAAATATCCTTTAACAAATTTTTATTCATCGGCCCGTAATCGGTCTCCATAAGAAAGTAATTTATCGGTCTCCATAAGAAATCAATGTTTCTAAACGATTATAGCAAACCCTCTTTCACCTGGGCCCGCTCGCATTGCAGGCCTAGTGGGCCCGCAATGCGAAAAAAATATCCTTTAACAAATTTTTATTCATCGGTCCGTTATCGGCCTCCATAAGAAAGAAATTAATCTGTCTCAATACGAAATCAATGTTTCTAAAGGATTATAACAAACCCTCTTTCACCTGGGCCCGCTGGCATTGCAGGCCTAGTGGGCCCGAACGTTACACCACTGGCCAGGGCCCAATCAACATCAAACAGTCGCTAATCAGTTACAGCCCTACAGGTTATGTTTGGGTATTCTGCGTTTTGAATTTATTTGGTTTTGTGGGGTTAGTGTCGCGTTTCAAACTGAACACACCTCGACCCTTCGCGGAGCAGCCTAGTTACATTCTGTGTTATTTGTGTAATGTGACACAACGATTAGACGCGTCGCGCTATATTGTTTACAAAAGAAGATTGTAAACTCTTTTTTCAGTCATTTTTATTAGCGAATAAAAAATTAAAAAGTCCATTTTTTTCTTTCGAACACATTTGGCAACCATATTAACGAAACGAAAATAGCGAGTTTTCTTGAGTGTTAAGAGTGTTTTTAAACGCAAAGATTAGAGAGTGTCAAAAAAAGAACCGGTAATCGTCTCAGGCTTGCCTTTTCACAAAACAACAGTGATAAGTATATGCAATGCATTACGTTTTTAAGTTGTCTGCAGAATTTGTTAGCCGTATTTCCCGTCAACATACACGTACAGATCTCAGTAAATTTGATACACTTCTTTTACATTTTCGGAAACAAGTTTGAACTCTTGTGTTCACAGTAAATAGTGATAGTATTGTTTTAGAATTTGTAAATCTTCGTTCTTTCGTTAGTCTACATCCTTAAGTTAGTTTAGTATAAATACTAAACGACTGGAAACAATGTTGTGGGAGTTTCGATTTTCTGAACCTGTATACCTTTTCTAACTTTTCTGCACCTCATTAACTCGATTTGATTGCAACTACTTCTAATTTATTTTCAAATCGGTTCCACACCACCAATATTAAATCCAGAAATTTCTTTCTCAATGCAATTCATCACTCAATTAAATGGTGTTATGCGGAACGCGTCCAGAGATGTAAAAATTAAGAAATGGTGCTTTCTAGATTCCTTGCACCATTCCTTTGATTTCCACAATGCATTCAAGCTATGCTTTAGTTGTGACGATATCTGGAGACAGACAAACTAAATCACATGTTACTTATTATTCATACATTGCGAAAAATGACCAGTTACATGTTAGTAATGAAATTATGAAAAACCAAGATGAATTGGGTGCAAAAATATATATCCCACACATATTCAGGGTGCACCTTTTTGGCTGGAAATTTTAAGATATATTCCAACTTTCTCGCAGCTCGGAGCATTTCTGCACACGTTCATTCAGTTGTAGATCTTTAAATTATGTCAGGAGAAAAAAAACGAGTAATTGTCGAGTAATTTGCTCTAAGATGAGGAAAACTTTTGTGGTGCATCGCCCAACGTTCCCACTAGTTGACGGCAGAGAAGTGTACGTATGGTTGCTGTTTTCTCGGAGCCCACGCCAGCGAAGAGACATCCGACGCTTTCCACCTGCTGAATGGATTCAGAATGATGATGATGACATAAACCTAATACTTGGCTGGGTTTTAGCTAGCTGGCCTTTAACCGAATTTTGGTACTGCGGGTCCCCACGCACAAAATCAGGTCGGGGACCCCCGTCAGGATAAATTCCTTCCGATTTACTTAAAAAAAAAGTTATTATAATAGAGTAACTTTTTGTACAAATGCAAAGGAAAATACAGCAAATTGCTTACAGAATTGAATTATATATTTTTGTTTAACTTTTTAAATGTATTGTATACTTTATGTTTAATTATGTTTAGAGGTAATGAAACTTTTTCTGGACTTGGGAGCCCCATGAATGTTCGACCACAAAGTGTGTTTGCTTAAATACGAGTTGGAAATTACGTGTTGCAGAGATGTCAATCCTGGCGCCTGCAGTCCCTCAGCCCATTTAAAAAGGAGCAGAGAAGCATCAATTGGCCCCAAAAGTTTTGTTTTATTTTTTATTTATGTATTTATTTCAGAAAATGCGTAGGAAATTAGGCGCAGCATTATATATTCAGTAGGCCTTTCATGTGTTCACGTTAGTCGTTCTGTTTTCTACGAGTACGGAGTTAATTCCCTCTCGTTGGGCACGATAGGGTAATACAATAGCCGCAAGTTAGAAACGCGTGTTCGTTTCTTACCAAACTTGCTTCGCGATCTCTCAAGAAGTGACAAGCGTCGGTGGAGGTGTCGGCCCACTGTGCGTGGCTCGCTGCTGCTGCTGCTGCTGCTGCTGCTGCTGCCGCCGCCGCCATCGCCGCGCTGTCGTCAGCGCACTTGGTTTGTGCTGAGTGTGTACCGCGGTGACCGGCCGAGGAGGTGGCGGGGCGGCGGCGGGGACCAGCCCAGCGCTCGCTCGTCGCGCAGGGACCGGTGCCTCGCCGCCGCCGCCGCCGCCGCCTGGCGCATCCGCCCGTGCTTCCGCCTGCCCCCGGTGAAGTTTTCTGCGCCCGCTTCGCGGCCACGTGGGAGTAAAAGAACTGAAAAGGTGCCTGCGCACGTTCGGAAGTCGTGGCAGTTTTGCCCGCTCCGTATTATCCATCCGGACAAATTCAAGCGTGTGTGGCCACAACCCAGCGGGTTGAAAGGCCACGAACGAATCGGTCGGCTCCTGATACAGGTACGCGGTTGCCCGTATCCCTGGCGCATAACCCTGTTCCGAGTATATGCCTCTACAGTGTGGATTCCCAATTGCATCAATGAACTTTTAAAGGGGCTTAATGAAGTTTATGACGCGTCAACTGGGGATCCGTAATTTAAATACAAACCGGCGACTGATTATTATAAGCAAAATGAAGATTCCATTGATTACAAAAACAGTATATTTTAGAGTGAATTTATTTTTTATGAAATGAAGTTACAAAACGTCTAATAATAAATAATACGTTCGCTCCTCTTTTCTCCTGTTCAACATTCTAAAACTTTAGAAAATATTATTTGCAATACGCACTCCAGAAATGTTATGGCCAGTTCTTGAATAAAGCTGAACAGAGTTTGTACTTTGTAATCGTTGTACGACAATGAAGATCAAAGCGTACAACTATAAAGATTAGAAATAAACTATGAAAATTAGAAACTCGGCGTCCCCAGTTATTGGAAATCGACATATTTACGAAAATATTGCCTGGTGTGCGGAATTTGTTATCTTTTAAGTCATTTATGTGCACTTCTTTATGTTATGATTATGTATGCTGTATATATAAGATAAAAATATAAGAAAAAGTAAGAGAAAAAAATTTAAGGCCAATGAAGGAAACAATATTTTAAAAGAGGGTGATGCAACAAAACTATTGAGAATCCCTGCACTTCAGGACAGGTAGCGACACGACGTCTTCCAGACAAAATTGCACTCTCACTAGGGTGATAGCTCGCGAGGGATAGGCACAGTTGATACATACTGGTGAGAACACGAGCCGCCATAAAGTGTGACTGCCAAATTGGGCGTGTACTGATGACTTTGGTTTTTGATTGATTGATTAGGGATTACGGGCGCGTCAACTGCTAATGTCCGTAAGGGTAGTACATGTTTTTTCGGGACATTGCAATGACCTTCCGTCTCCGGATGGTGAGATCCGGCACCGACGTACTCGTTGGCTAACCGGGTTTGCTCCAATCATGTATTTCCCATAGCTGTGCCCCAGGACAAGCTCTAAGCTCCCAACCGGTTTTCCGGAATATGTGGTAGTGTAGTGCATGTAAGTGTAAGCGTGTGCAAGGGGTGAGGTTAGCACTCGGAAGCGATAGGAAAGATGGCGCGCGGTCCCTGGCCCGTTTGTTAAGGTACTGCTCCGGCATTCTCCTGGTGTTGATCGAAGAAACCACGGAAAACTAATGATCAGAGCAGCGTGCCACTAGAATTCTCCCCCAGACAGCAGTTGAATTCGACTTAGCGATATTCGATTATACGATTATTCGTACTTATTCGATTTATACGTAGTGTTGAAAATCCTGCCATCGTCGGGACACGTTCCTTCGCGACACAGCTAAACACAAGATGGACAAAAATTGGCGGGCAGAATTTTCATGTGCCTCGATGGTGTATAAACTCCTTAAAACATGGCGTTGATACCTACCGTACCCCACTGACTACTTACTTATATTCGATATTATCGGAATCGAGTATAATCCGCACACGTTTTCTCGAACTTAAATTTCGCAAGATCAGAAGGATGTGGGAATGTTGGTTATTTCAGTGGCAGTTCTGTCAGATTGGTTTTGTAGATCGTTTGTAGATACAAAAAGGTTCTATAACATGACAGCGAAAATTTTTTGTTTTCAAATGAAAATAAATATTTTATTCATAATTCAACTACAGTTGGTAAAAGGGGGACGCAGGAAATATGTAGTTCACGGAAACGATGCCAAATAATGAGCATTGCTCGTTATTTGAAGAGACTGTGTACTCTCAATCATTTATTTGCATTCTGGCAGTTGCGGTACACTCATAGCACATTTGTAAGTACACACAAATGACATTTTATTTTATTAGTGATACCATTTTTATGAAAATGCTGACGTTAATGAAATTATGAATTTATGCGGGTCGTTTGTGAGTTATTTCAGTACATAATATCTAATGTTTCTTTATATTTTATTTAAAGTACTTTTATTTGCGAACTCTTTTCCTCCCTACTTTATTAACAACCTGACGAAGCTCGAAGCTCCTTACGAAATAAGATGCAGATACACAACTAGAGTTGGTATGTTAGGGGATGCGTACGGATACCGTATGTGTCCAAGCAAAGGTGTCGATCACACGGAAAGTTTACACTGTGAATCAGAATCGACGAGTAATACGTACGAAATTTACACAGTACATTATTTGTTCGGAGATTCTTACGTGAAAATCCGTTGCTCATGAGCTCGTTGTAAATTGGCGGGAAAAGGTTGATTTACAACATACCCTCATGGGTAATGAATTCTTTAGAACAGACCTTCCCGAATTTACTCTTTAGAAACTAACTACGACAACTTGGAGTTACAGTAATCGACCACCGGTTGTGGGTGTAGATGCTATGTAAGATAATTCGAAAGGGGTAATACACGTTCCCGATGCACGACAGTTTTGCCCTTTCCTTTTGCTCATTCGAGCAAACACGAGCGTTCGTGGTCAGTACCAAGCAGGTATAGCTCACGAACGAGACTCGAGTGGTTTCGTCTGCTGGGTTTCTTCTGGATGTAGGTTCATGCTTGCCGCTAACCGCAAGATCTGTGCGCGTAACTTTGTTCAGAGTGCAGGGAGTGATGCGCGCCCAATGGCGAATCTTACTCGAAGGACGAACGCGCCGGGGACACAGTTCAACATCCGAGGGTGTGTGGTACTCTTTTCATTTTTATATCAGCTAGGAGAGGTTGTATACGTCCAACATATTTCGTATACAAAATTCTTGTTTCGAAAACAAGATTTGGAATAGTATTGATTTGTTCGTGATCTGAGACGCACAAACACAATGCACTCGTAATTAGAATGTTTTATGAGAAGATTTCGTACTCATTGTCTTGCTTCCGTTGCTAAATGGTCGGTTCACTGTTTCTGTTGCTTACACATTCGAGTGCCCTTTGCAAACAAGGTGATAAGGATTCATAAAACGAATGTGTGACTTCGACTTGCACGCGCATTTCCATCCCCATCTTTCTGTAGCCAAACGCGTTGGGGTGTAGGGCCTACAATCCCACATACTATGCTTCTATCTGGGACAGGTCCGACAATCGTGTTGTTGGAGTATTCGGAACACACCTTGCAGTTCTCTTTGAATTGCACAGGATGTATGTAGTGATGCTCTGTTCTGCAGAAACAGCACATCATCGTCGTCAACAGCTCTTGTTAAGAACAGGTAGAAGTATTTGTGGAATACACTGGAATACTTTTTACCTGTTAACGAACAATTGACAAACGCCAAGGGGGAGAGGTAATTGAAAGATGAATATCTCGAGTCCTTGTGGGAAACGATAGCCTTCGACGCGTCGTTTCCAAATTATTACAATAGCTTCTCTATATTTACATGATGTAAAGAAAGTATTTTAATGCGCTTATAAAAATTCCATAATCGTAGAATTCTGTATTTTCGAAAATTGCTTAAAATTAGCAAGGTAAAATTACAATATTGATGAAGATTTTTGACGGAATGAAATCTATTCTAAAAAAATAAATTTTATAATAATAATATAAACAATTTTTCGAAAAAAAGTAGCTTTCGCGAAATTTCTGTTCTTGTAAAGTTTTTTTTAAAAATTCTATAACGGCTCCAAAATTTTTATTTACAGTGTTTCTGCGGGTTGGGCAAGGACTTTTAAAGCTTGGCGCAGATGTCATTTTCGTTGAACTTTCTGAATTTTCAAAAAGAATAGAAGTTACAAAAATAGTAGGTAATGCAAGAAAATATGTGCTGTCGTAGCATCACTTATTCACTTTTCTGTATATAACTTAGTTTACGAGTATTGTAATGCTGCAGCGTAACGTACCGCTTTTTCGACAAAACTATCTTTTCATGTGAACTTGATACCGAAAATGTGGATTTTTCCTACCTCTACATGTCGTAAATTACTTTCAAAGATACATAGAATAGTGTAAGTCCACGTTTTGAGGAATCTTTATATCGAAAAATTGGTTATTAGCTTTCTGTCAAGCAGTCTGCTTCTGAGCAAACAGAAAGCTAATTTTTGTTGAACTCCTTAAATTTTTGAAAATTGTAAAAGTTGAATTTTTTCGGCATCAACTTACAACTACAATATCAAAGAACTAGTTAAATGTAGCGTCGTCGACTCTGTAAACTATTTTTAAAATATTTTCATGTGTTGAAAATGTCTTTCATACTTCATTTCTATCATGTGTAGTATTATTCAAATTTGTTCTTATAGTATCCGGTGTTGGACTTAGCAATAAATTGTAGTAGCTAATAATGTTATAGTCCCCTTCAAAAATCCCCAACACCCAATGGCCTTGTATGTTACATCCATACTAAATACAAACTGGTAATATTGCAATTGCAAAATTATAATCACCGTAAAATATACTTGAAGGTATTGATGATGCGAATAGAGTTAAGTACAGCTAATTTTTTGACGATTTTTGCTAATATGCACGAAGATCACCTATACACTGTTCTGCTTGTTTACTCTCTAATCCTAATATAAGATCATTCTAAATGAGTTCCTAAAATTTTGTCGCAAAATCTTCTACAACTTCATTTGATCATTCCTCATATTTGCTTATCAGTTCCACATCCCTCCCTAATGTTTGAAGAGAAACTTTACAACCTCTGTGTAATTTGTGTTCACTTCCACTTTGGCAATTGCTGAATTAATCGTTTTTATGGCGATTCTACAGAAACATTAATTTGAAATTCGGTATTTGTATACTTACGAACGTTAGAACGTTAATTCATTCTCTAACATTACTCAGTTTTGTTTTCTCCGTATTCACTTGTAATTCTTCAAATTTAATAAGTTTCAAGGCAATACTGTTTGTAGGTTTTTGCAAATTTATTTTATAAAGGATGGTATTAGGCCTATGGACAAAAATTAAAATGAAATATGTCGCGCGATTCACTTGTTCAAATTAACTTCACTTGTTCACTAAAAGATGTCGACATCAGTGTTGCTAACGTCTTGAAAGACAATTAAGGCATATTGAGCGAAAAATGCCTTTGGGTACTGGAGTTTAATCAACCTCACCTACTTGGCGGTTTAATTCCCGGCATACTCACGAAGATGGCAGCGCCAAAATACACAAAAACACGTTTTTGGAAATTCCTTTGAATCTCCTCGCTGGATCCGAAAACAAATTATCAGTTCCCCATCAGGGCACCGAGACACGTTGAATGATACATGTCTCGATTGCTGCACGGGAAGTGATCTATCTGTGAGTGACGGAACCGTTCATCCGAATATCGCACACTCCAAGTTGCTCAAATACTCTAAAGGGATGAGTTTTCTTCTAATGAAATCTGTTCTTCAAAATCAGATCTTTAAATGAAGTCGAGAACAGTTTTGAGCAGTTTTTCCGCGCTTGTGTGTAATATAAACAATTTTTAGACTATTTTCTCAAAGACGATTCCAATTTTTTTAAACTTTTTTGTTCTTTGAATAGAGCTTTAAAAAATGACCTCTCATTTTCGTTGATCTCCCCGAATTTTCGATAATTGCGAATTTTACAAGAATTGCTAGAAAATGGGTGCTGTTAAGCATCGCTAGTGTATTTTAAATATTGGGATGCGAGGGGGGAGCGGTCAAAACATTTCTACAATGTGAAAATAACGATGACACCTAATGAGAATATGTGGTGCCGTTGGCAGGGTGAGATTCTTTTGCAGACTTCTTCGGAGAATTGTAGTTATCATACCTACACATACGGGCCTATGAATGAATATCCAAGTGCCCAGACATTACAGACTCATTCACACATACTCCGGCAAGAGCCAGGCGGGAAGAGGCTGGTGTAAGGTTTAAACGCCTTGATTTTGATACAATTTGCAGGTTCAGACTGATGGGATCCCGGGTGAACGCGCAAATCTTAACCGATAGGTTTCTATCTATCTTACCTCACCGCAAGTCGATACATTTCATGGAATTTGTTGAATACTGGGTGTAAAATAGGCTATGCAATTCATCACTTTCCCCCATGTATGATGCATTCACAGAGGTCCTGGATTAAGCTCGCAGTGTAACGGAGGGGCCGCACCGGGGCCCCTGCATTGACCCGGCCCTGCGAATTCCATTCAACTCAACTCCCATCCAAATTAAAAAAACGCTACGTATTCCTAAAGAAATAACCAAGTAAAAAATTAAATAATAATAATAATAATAATAATAATAATAATAATAATAATAATAAAAGGAAGGGATAAGTATTGGAAAAGGTGATCAAATACTGCATTTTCTATCTTGTCATATGTGAGAAATGCGGCCCACGAATACCTTTTCTACAATGCACTCCAAGAAGAAATGAATTGAAGATGCGACTCGATTCTCGTAACCAATGCTGAAAGCAGGTAGTATGTTAGGGAATTTGTGTACGCCATATCGGACAGCTCTATCGATCGTCTGCGCGTGCGCAGATGCGCTAAAGTGATGCAAAACTTGAGCTGCGCATGTACAGAAGATCGATAGTTCTTTAACGTTCGAGGGTACACAAACTGCCTGTGGATAGATGAGAATTTTTGTACTGCATTTTTTTCGTGCGGTAATCGACTTTAATATCTATCTTCTGCACATAAGCAGTTCCTCAAAAATGATCTAACATTCAAAAACTGCGCTTGCGCAAACAATCGATATTGCTGTCGATTCTCAGTGCAAAAACTTCCTAGAAACTTTTTATATGCGCTATCATTGAGGTTTCGGTCTGTCTTCCCAGAAAGCAGCAATCGATTCGAGTTACCGTGTTTTGTCGCACTTCCCTGAAATCAACACGAGCCTGTTAGAGCGACTCACATTTGCGGGTTCAAAACCGTAGGCGAAGGGCAAAAACTCAGTCGAACGCCTCCCTTCGGTGGGGAAGTAAATCCGGTTGCCACATGTAGATTTACTGCATGTAAAAGATCATCTAGCCGGAAAGATGCTTCTGAGGTAAATTCAAATCGCTCATTTCGTGTGTGCGTGCGCGCGCGCTAGCGTGTGCGTGTGCGCGTGCGTGTTCGTACGTGCGTACACACACACACACACACATATAGGGTTGTGGGGCGTTGTTTTTTTACAACGCCCCACAACCCTTGCAAGCATTCAAGGAGGCAATCACCCAGGCAGTGACTGCCATTTCACTGGGAATGAATGACGAAGAACTATGGGCAAATTTCGGGAAAGACATTGTCAGTGTGTCAACAGAGGACGTCATTTACTGGACATAATGTTTAAAACCAATAATGTAAAATGGCATATTATTTGTGGTTCACTGATAAAAATATTGTTTCTGTATCTTTCTTTCTTCGCTAGTAACTCCTTTTTAAAATACGGGAGGTCTTTGCACCGTGCACTTGACAGGACGTGGAGTATCGCTCATTTGACTATGTACAAATATTAAGTTGTTTCGAATTGATTAGAACCAGGATTATTTTTATAATCAACGTCATTCACCTCGACTTAATAATTTCAGACATCTTCAATTATCCGAAAGATATACCAAGCAATTCTAGTACGATGAAAACCGCTTGAGGCAAGGGGTCGTCCATAAATTACGTAACGCAAATTTGGAGTATTTTGAATACGCCTTCTCCCCCAATCACGCACCCGTAAAGCATGCGCCAACCCCCCAATGTAAATGCAAAAAGTGAAAATAAATTATAGCTCAGTAAATAAAAGTATTCATTTCATTCATTCAGTAATAACTTTTAATAACTTAAAATAATTGTGTTTTAAAACAAATTAATTAAATAATATTTTCATGTGGTAGTGTTAAAAAAAGGAAGTGTTTCAACAAAAAAAAATATGTAAAAAAAATTGATCGTTATATAACACTAATGGAACTACCCCTATGTACCCCTACCCCTATGTAACGCTGCCTCAAACCCTCTCCCCCCTCTTTAGCGTTACGGACAGCCTCCAAGATCCGATGAACTGTGTGTAACCCCTCAACCCCCGCATGTATCTTGGCGTCTGGTCTCGATAAAAAATCCGAGCATGGTTTCTCTTGGGTTGATTCGCAATGAAGCTCATCCACGTCTCTTGCGAGAGTCAGATGCGCGTGCATCGCGTTTCGCGTTTCTCGCCACCGGCAGCAACACGTCTGCAAATGCTGCAGCGTTTCCGCTGCCTCGCGTCCCCCGCCGCTCCGCCCCTGCTCCGCCTCCGCGCCCCCGCAGCCCGGCGGCGAAAGAGAGGGGCAGGCGGGCGCGATCTGCCGGCGCGCTAGCGCACCACCTCGCGCTGGCGCTGGCGCTGGCGCTCCGCTTCCGGTGAGGCGCCCCCCACCACCCCACCCCGCCTGCCGGCCATGTGGCGTTGGGCCGGAGATGATCCGCCTCTTGGTCCAAAGTACACGCGAAGAAAGACGACACTCGGAGAAAGAGAGTGAGGAAATAATTAGTGAAGGAAGAGAGTCAGAGAAGGATAGAGGCAGAGGGACAGAGGAGAGAAGCAGATTAGGGGAGAGAGACAGAGGGGCATGGAAGGAGACGAGCAGAGAAGGAAAGGGACGGAGAGGAGCAGAAGAGAGGGACAGAGAGGAGCAGAGGAGAGGGACAGAGAGGATCAGGGGAGAGGGCCATAGAGGATCAGAGGAGAGGGACAGAGGGCAGACATGAAGAAACAGAGATGGACAGAGGAGTAGGGGCGGAGAGGAGCAAAGAAGGAGGGAAAGGAGAAAAAGAGGATGATGGAAAAGCGGAGGAGGGAAGAAGTACTGATTAGGATTGAGGGAATGGTAGGCAGAGAACGTTTGATGGAAACGTGCATAAAGAAATATTGGGTCAGAGAAAGTTAGTGAGAAAGAGGGTAGAGAAGAAAATGCAATGTCTGTGTGTATGTGTCTACGTAAGTATGCGTGTGTGTAAATGAGACAGACTGACAGAGTCGTTGCTGAGAAAGGGACATGCACGAATGAGAAAGAAGGGGAGAGAAGAAAACGTATATTACTTTTTAGATTTGCATTTGCATGAATATAGATGAGAATAAATGTGGGAAAATCTGCGTCCGTTTTCCGGGCCTAGCGATATTACAGGGTACGTGTGACGTGGAATAAAGGATGTATTTCGTACGCAAAACCGAATTTCTGATGGAACGACCAGTAGTGGTTTCTCCAACCTCAACTCTCCCAATTCCTTCCTTAATAGAAAGTATTGATTTGTAATAAGGAAACGCCTGTGTATTCAAGAAACTCTTTATTCTGTAATTGCCATTGCGTTTTATGACAGCAGTTTAATTATTATTAATTATTTTCAAATTTATTTTAAAATATACACAAAGCAATCCGACATCTCAGGTAAAATATTATTCCTCTCTTGAAATATTTTCTTAATTCGCTTCTAATGTTTGGTTTGGGGACGACCTTTCAAAATATTGGATATTATTTTATTGAAGAATATGATTGTTTTAATTATATTGTAGCTGCTGGAATATTCGGCTTTGTAATGCTGTTACATTGTTGCCCGTCGTGAGAGTATAAATTTCCTTACAAACTATATCGTATTTTTAATTTAAATGGATATTTTTATTGTTTTATAAGTTTCCAATTACAAATAAATGGAGTTTATGATAAATAATGGATGTTGTCTGTTATCAATAATTTTTTATTAAGCTAATGATCGTTTCGATCGCATAGCGATCGTCTTCAGAGCTTGCATCTTCCGGGCCGAAAACGAAGTTCTGCCTTTTCGGCCCGGAAGCTGAAAGCTCTGATGAGGATCGCTATGCGATCGAAACGATCATAAGCTTAATAAAAAAATCATTGATACCAGACAACATCCTTTATTTATCATAATAATAGAAGGTATCTGCCTCACCAGCGATCTAATTAATAATATAATAATACATTCCGGATATCCTTAAGACTGGTAAGGGGGCCTTTAAAATGGAAAATGAGTATGCAATTATGCATGATTGAATGACGTTTCCGGGCACGTCAATTACCGTGCTCGTTAGTCCCGTTAGTGTAGTGAATGTTTTCACTGTGTGAGGGAGCAGTGTTCTCGTCGACTTTCGGAGATTTCCCCCTCCAGATTTCTCCCCGAGCAAAGCACCGCCCCAGCAGGGAGACAAGCTGACTAGACTCCAAGTTGTGTGGTACAAGTGGTGTAGTGCATATAAGTGTAAATGTGTGTGTGTAAGGGGACAGGATGGGACAAGAAGAGGAAGGAAAGATCGCCCGCAGTCGGTGGCCCTTGTGTTAAGGTGCTGCACCGACTTTCGCTGGTGTTGAGAGGAGAAACTACGAAAAACGAAGATCGGAGCAGCCGCCCGCTGGAATTCTCCTCGAGATAACGGCTGAATTCGACCCACCTAAGAAGCTAGACGGGACTCGATCCTAGGACCTCTCGGTCAGAGTCGCTGCAGAGACTGCGGAAACGCTGTTTCTGAGATAAACTCAATTGGCCTTCGTGTGTAGACGGAGGGGCAGGGTGGGAGGGATAGAGGCGGGTGGAATAGGAGGAGCTCGTGCAAGGGTGATAAATAAATGCTCTTGCTAAGCGCGGTACAGAGTTACCAAATTATGAGACTAGACTTATTAAATAAGACAAAATGTGTTTACCACTGTAGATATTGACAGACTCGGTGTAGAGTTCTAATGTTTTATAAACATTTCATAATTAACATACTTGTCCTGAAGTATGTTGAAAATCATTGTTTAATGCTTTCTTTCAATTTAAGTGTAATTTTGAGAGATGCGAATGAGTTGCTTTATGAGCTGGTTTTTATGACCCTCTTTTCTTAAGTTTCTTTTGACTATCGAACGAACATTTTCGATAGGATTCATGTCAGAGCTATTTGAAGCTCATTGTAACCCAGTCTGATCAATATATTGAAGATTTTTTCCAACCTTCTTTCCTATTGTGATAGGAAGTGTAGTCATTTTTGTTGGTTTTTTTCGAACAACTCATTTATGTGAGGGAACCATTGGTTCTTTAGGGCCTCCAAGTATTGGTCGTGCCTCATTGTTCCATTAACTGTGTATACATTTCCAATAACATTAACAAACATTACACTTCAAACAGATAATTTCGTCAGGTGCTTGTAAAGAGTTATTATAATCCGTTAAGTCAGAGAAAAATATTTAGTCTAATAATTTGGCCACCTCGGTAGTATTTATAACGGAAGTCTCGGCCCTATGTCTCTCAAGGATATCCACGTAGTACATGACTCTAAATCGTTGGATCGAGCGAACATAAAATATTGAATTGCTTAAGTCTGTTGCAAGGGCATGAAATGATTTGTCGCGCGAGTCTAGAATCGAAGTCTTGCTGTTAGATTCTTGCGGAACTTGCCGTGCTGTCATGAGTACACAAGTGCTGTCGATTGCAGAGTCGTGGATGAGATATCGCAACGTTGCTGAAGTTTTAACGCTCGGGAATCCTGTCGCCTTAAGACAAACCGCTGAATAGTACAACTTGTTTCAAGTAAGACAAGTGCTTGTTTCTTCACCAAGATTTTATAATCGAGGATAGAACAATCTTCACCTGCTAACTGTTTTCTTTTCCTTCAATTTATTGTCCCTTGATTTTCTCACCATTCTTCCTCCCATGCATTCTGTGTTCATTCCAATATTTACTTCAAGCCGTATTCCATTTCATGATTGGCTTAATTTGGAGGATTGTCGTATGTTTTTTATTTATTTCTCTATAGTTGGTAAATTTAATAGTATTCTCATTTTCGCGTCCTCAAGTTGTCGTTGTGTGTTTTGTCTCGCATCTTATTTCTTCTGCGTAAGCTAGGATTCATCTTAATGTTGTTTGATGTAATTTCTTAAATTGATTTGTAGTGGCATGTATACATTACTTCATTTTGAGCAGTAAAAGCAACTAATATTTCTATTCCATTGAGTTGTTTGCTGTTTTAACTCTTTCTCTGTATTTTCCGAGCTGGTAAATGTTATTCCCAAACTTTAAGGAATTATTTTATTATTTGATCGCCCACCACAAGTGTTAATCGATTTGTTGCGCAGCCAATAACCCATTTCTGTAGGAAGATAAATTTCTTTGTAGATTTTGCTTTTTTTTGTTTGGTGTTTATCGTAAAAGAGTGAAAACTGTATGTAACATGCGTGAAGGGAGGGTTATTCATGAAATAATCGACATTCCATTTACTTATTACTATTTTTATTTCACTTTTACAATGAAAATAATTTAAAATTAATTTACTTTGTATTACAATTTCCTCAGTTCTGTCGTTCACACGCCGCCAGTTTAATTGTAATTTGCTATGCGTTGCGGCAAAGTCTGGCGGATGGAACATGGGCGTCTGTGGGCGTCTTCGGGATACTGTTAAACATGACACACGTAAATACGGCCGGATAGATCAATCCCGTATCTCCAAGACTTTATATGAGAATCACCCGATTGCATCCGACGGTGTTTTGGAAGAGGGGAAGAGGAAACAATTAGGTTTAGTTTCCATAAGCTATTGACGTTCTCGCATTATTTGAGAGACAAATCTCGTGCCCAGATGAATGGGACAATCTTAGAAACTGTGTACGTAATCTAACTATAATATAATTATTTTAATAATTAAATTTGTTCAAAGATTATTCAAATTATTAAAACGCATTGTTACACAGTAACGTGGTCACAATTTGAATTCCTTTACGAAATACTACTGCGGAATACATTCTCCGAGCGTAATTGCTTCCAACAAGGTAACGTGATGGTGAGAATTATATATAATAATGATTTTAATTCTGCATTTGAAGGGAAGACCATTGCCCACACTTTTCTCCTCCTTAAAGCAGCAAAAGTGTACGTAGAAATGAGTTTCAGTAATTTAAGGATATTCGATTCAGTTGAACTCCATAATAACAAGCTTTCCTTGCTCTATCCGACATTACATTGGACGAGTAATGCAACAGGAACAATGGGGAAAGATGCATTTGTGCTTCTTCTCGTTAATTTTCTTTAAATAGGGAAGCGAAAGAGCGACCTTGCAAGTTCTGATATTCAGAATAACTCTTCCGTGGTGCGTTGGGGATGCAATGGGGCTAAGACTTTTTGGGGAAGTGGGTAAATGGCTTAGGAAAAGATGATGTCGGGATGAAATCGGGATACGTCCTTGTATTAGGGATGCGACATCGACCTCGATGTTTTATAAGATTTCGATGTTTTGAACATTGATATTTTGGGATCGATGTTATCACGTTTTAAATGTTTTGTTCATGGATGAAATATGCCCATACTCACAATTTTGTGGAAGTTAAAGTAAGAAACAATAACTGATGGTACCAATAACTGTTTGTATTCGATCGAAACGAGCGTGGTTTGTTCTATCTTCGTCGAGCAGACTGACACCCCTTGCTTGAGATGATCCTGCTGGACTGGTATTTCCTTTGGCTTTCCTGTATTTCGCACATGGAGAGACGTTGTATCACTTTTTTTCAGTTAAATTTGAGTTGTAAATTAATAGGCACGGCCACTGTTACATTAAATTAGGTTGCTCATGAATTTAAGATTAGATTTTATTAAACCAACTGTAAAACATCGATGTATTTTTAACATCGATGTTTTGATTTTCTTTGATTTGATTGATTGATTTGACCGATTTGATTGATTTGATTTATTGATTTGATTTTGATTGATTTTCTTGTCGATGTCGCATCACTACCGCGTACGCACCCAGTATCTTCCGTTCTCCTTTCGTCGTGTGGGCAGTGACCGTAGAAGAAATGCGAACGTCAAGGGTGTCTCCTAGCGCCCCTTCACTGAGGAGCTCGCAGGGGCGAGGGGCGGCGGACACCGCGCCGGTTGCGCGCGCCAAAGAGGGCAAAACAGCGCCCCCCGCCGCTGCTGCTGCGAGTGCGGGCGGGCCTTCCGTCCGCCGCAGCCACCGCAGAAACGCAACACCTCCCATGGGCCGGGTGAGGCTGTGGGAGCGGTGGAGCTGCGCGGCGCCCAGGTCGAGCCCAGGACGTTGCTCCGCCCGCTGCTCCCCCACTGCCCGTCTCTCGAGACGAGCGGACGATCCGTTGCGATAAGGGAGCATTGCTACCATTTGATTGATTGATGGATGGATGATTCCGCGTACGTCAACAGCTGTGAACATCACTTCCGTTAGTGTACTGAATGTTTTATCTCGGGAGGTGGCGGTGTTCCTCTCCTCGTTTGTGAGAACCTATACGTCGGCTTGCGGAGGGCTTCCTCCCTCTAGAAATTTTCCCCCTCCCCCAGCGGGGCACCATCCTCCTCTCCTCAGCCGGAAAAAGCTCTAATTTCCCGAAAGTGTGGTAGTCCTTTAACTGTGTGTGTGTGTGAAAGGAGAGAGAATAGGATGAGGAGGATTTCGGAAAAATCGCGCGCGATTCGTGTCTGGGGTCCGTTGTTTGGGTACTTCTCCGGCATTCGCTTGTTGTTGATCGGAGAAACCACGGATGACCGGCAGCTAGAAATCTCCTCCAGACAGTGGCTGAATAGGATCTAGCTATGTAGCCAATGTCGAATATCCGCTACCGGCGGGAATCGCACCCTGGAACGTCCCGGTCAGTGTCGCTGAAGAATAAGCAGCATTGCTGGGTCTGAGCTAAACTCTGCCGATGCGTTGTTGCGATTACAATAACAAAAATCAGAAGGATTTAGTTCATGGGTTTCGATCAAGTATAAAAAACACATTATCAAATGTGCCAACGTTTCTGGAATATGTATTTCCATTGCTGCGTGCAATGATTTATATGTACGCACTTTTCAACATAAATGAAATTTTTTAACCCATAGCAACTACAGCAAGCACTACTGTCGTCTAGCAATGTTCAAATTCACGGCACGACATCTTGTTTGAGACTGAACTTATGACAGTTGTTGCAGACCTTAACTCCTATCGATAGCACCGACTTAAACCCCTTAATTATTACTAAACTTCAACTGCATCGTAACATTTCAATCGACATTTCGTCTTTCTTACTGCAGACGTCTTTAGTAACACACCATGAAACATATGCCGCGTGATACGTCGCACCAGTGCTGTTCAGGGTTCAGCATTTTAATCATCCATGCTCGAGGTCTCATTCATGGGCTTCTGACAGGAATATATGACTTATTTATTTGTGTCAAAAAAAACAACAACAGTGAAAACGGTATGTGACGTATGCGGTTATGCATGCAGCGATGGAATTACTAATTTAGAAACGGCACACCTGTAAAATGTGTTTCTCTATACTTGATCGGGGCCCTAGAAGTAAATGTTAGTGATTTTTATCATGATCCCCGCAGCAATCTTCCCTTGGCGCAGCGGATCGTGTGGCAATGATCGGAGCAACGTCCTAAACCCAGCGTAGCTCCGCCGCTCGGGAGTTGCGCAGCAGTGATTTGAAACATGTTCCCTGAACAGAAAAATTCAGTGATTGTAATTATGTGATGGGTTACGTTTTAGTAAGATTTAATTCTGGTACATAGCGGGATTTCGTGGTGCAACGTCCAGATCTTAATGAATATAAAACATTTCAATTTTATTTTCTAGAAACGTGTATAAATCTATGTTCACAGTGAATATTGATTGCATTGTTCCAGAATTTCTTCCCTCGTTTCATTAGTCGAAGAGAATAAATACTGAACATCATGAAACAATATTGGGGGGCGGGGGGTCGATTTTCAATGTAGTGCGTGTGCTGTACTTTTCAATGTAACTTTTTTTTCAGTTCCTTTCGTTTGATGTAATCGCAAGTGTTTAGCTAGTAATAATAATACCAGTAGTGATAGTAACATTAATGCAATGCAGTGCCAACAACTTTGACGAGGCGAATGGTCGTGGTACATCGCTGCACGCGAGGCAGAGGTCGGAGGAATGATTGGCGAGGGAGATGGTTGGTGCCGCAACCTGCGAGGCGACTGCGATCTGCACTACCGGTTAGATAAGTGGCAGAGCAATACGAGCAAAACTGGGTTCGACTCTCGTGACCGGTTGTCTAAGGTTTCCTGTACAGCCCACGCACAGCCTCTCTGAGCTTTTCCGAGAGAACCAGGAAGACGCCTTGTCCTGTTTGAGTCGGGCGCTTTTCGTGTCTCAACCTCCCGTGTCCCGTGTGTCATGTCGAAGGTGTTTTTTGGTTCGTTTTTTACTTGCTCGCCTTACTGCGGATGTACATAGTAAAGAGAAAGTATTGTAATGCTGCTGCGGAAATGGCGATTTTTCGTTATTTTGCGTGAAATACAGGCCATTTTTAATTTTTGTGTTAACATTTTTTTCTCAAAATGGCTCCATCTTTTATGATTAAACATTGTTGTTAATGTGAAGGCCGTTTACGAGAATGGTGCAGGTCTCATGTTTGCTAAAATTCTTGATTTTACAAAAATTGAAGAAAAAAAACAACATTTTTACGGCGTCTTTCTTCAACTAAAGTTATGAAGATACATTTTTTTAGTGAAATGTGTTTATCAATAACTGATCTTTAAATAAGGTCATGTTCAATTTTTCAAAAACATGTGTTGTTTTTGCGAAATTTTGTTTCAAACGTAGACAATTTTTATTTTCTTTAAACCACATTTTCTTAAAAACAACTTTTAAAAAAAATTGGAACTAAGAGTGCATAAAGAACGTTTAAGAGAATTGTACTGGCTTCATATTCGTTAACATACCTGATTTTTAGGAAATTAAAAAAAAAGTTTTCGGCGTCCTACTACTATAATTGTGAAGATACTTTATTTTAAATGAAATGTGTTCATCAAAAACGGATCTTCAAATAAGATCATGGTTAATTTTTTGAAAATATGAGTAGTTTTTTAGTTTTGTCAAACTTGTCACCTGCTCCGAATATCCAGCGCTTCGTGAACGTTATAGGTATGAGTGTGTTTCCAGGCAGTTCGATGCTACGCAAGTTAGAATTTTTGTATTATTTCTTTGTTCGTTTCTTACATTCGAGTTTTTGTTAAAAGTTTACAAATTAACATTTTCGAAATTCTTTAAAAGCGATTTGAAATGTATGAAATAAAAATTGCTAGCCCTCAGGTAATATCAGATTGGAATGCAACAATGGCATGCCGCGTCGCGACTCGTCAGCTGAATTTCTGAGAATTACGACTCATTGTTGTGACATGATATAACTGTATGAAAAGCAGTTATAATTGTCAAATTTGCGTTTATTTTTGCTTGAAAATATTTAGTTTTCATTCCAAATGTACGATTCGTAATGAGACTTACAAAAAATGATTGATGTGTGTTAATTCGGTGAGAAATTGTGGTACAAGAAGTATTTCAAAACCATTACTGAAGGCGATAAAAAGTACGTGTTGTTTTAGTAACACTAGTATTTTCTTACATTGTATTTATAATTATCCTAGGAGGAATACTAATACTATTCATTCTTCATTCATATAATCTGATCTGAAGTAATGTGTGTGCGCGTGTGCTAAAGCGCGTCAATCTTAGTACGCCGTTGAAGCATCAGATTCGGTAACTAGCACTATAGATTCCACGCATATGTGTACGCGAAGTTGAATTCAAATGTTGTTAGAGGAATAAACAAATTTGTAAGGTTACATGTCTGTTTTGCCAATTCATTTAGTTACAAGAACTTCATCGGCTTTATCGTCAGATGTAATTTGGTTGTATACAAAAATAATACAACGAATGATACTGCAGGGGAAAGATGAGTACTAACCAAAAGAGGAACGTGGCAATTTCCGTGTAAATCAGATTTGATTACGTAGAGAGAGGAAAGGTCTTCAGATACTTTAGCGTATGTTTTTAACTACTTTTGTGTATGTAGATTCATGCCTTCTTGCATGACGGTTCCCATTTCAACGTGGGGGTAGATTATAACATCATCACTATCGTGCGTGCTTGGGCGACCGCCCGAAAACTTTTCAGAGCTCTTTCGCGTCTGTTAATTAACGCGGTGTCGAGGGAAATAGGAAAGGCAAATCAGGGTGAATCTTCACATTTTGCGTGTTCCTTAAGATTTGATATCATTATCGGTTACATATTTTTAAACCTGCTCATGGATTTTTGTGGGAGTTATACCTGCCGTGCGTGCTGATTGTAAGATTTTTATTCCACATTCCGTCAAGTGTCCTTAAGATACTTATAAGGAAATATTTGAATTAAATTTCCTTTCCACTCATTTTTTGTTGGGTGCGTCTTCAAATACCAACAATTTCCTGTCAAGAGAACGTCTCTGAGAGTTCATACTCAATCAGAATCTGAGTATGAACTCTCAGCCTTTTCACTTCTCCTGAGTTAATCGCTGATACGCGCGCCAGCGCTCCTGCAGTCTGAAGAGGCGCTATAAGGTAATGGGGGAGAACCTCCTCCCTTGAACTGACATCTTCAGGCTTCTTTTTGAACCAGACGAATGCATCATGGGCGATGGGTCATGTCACGCTGCAGCAGGCAAAGCCTAGACGTGGGCAAAGCAATCCAGCAGCCGGTTTTATCTTACGATGTGCGCAGCTGAAAGCCAGGGATGATCGTACTGATAGGTCTTATTCCCTTATCCCTTAGCATGTAATCTGATTGGTAATTATGTTTCATTTGAAGTAGTTTATGCCTTCTTCTCTCCTCCTCCAGAAATATGCTCGAACGGCCACTGCTAGCTGTGAGTCGAAGTTCGGCTTAGGTTTGATCCACCCTTGTATCTTTTAGTAATCTGTCTAGAATCAGTTTAGAATGCTTTAGAAATAGTTTGTCGTCTTACAGTCACCTTGGAGACTGATTCTGTATTAATCACGTACTTTTACACCAAGGGGCCGGGAACGCAAGCGACGGTGAGGGTAACAGTTTGACCGGAGGCACGTCGGCGGGCAAAGCGTGGGCGCGAAGATCCCGAGGATGCAACCGGATTCTGCCTTGCGATCGCTTCTTAGTGGAAACGTGTTGTAGACTCGTGGGTAAAATGGCGTCTAAACAACCACTCCGTAATTAAATTCAACACGAGAAGTTATATTTGAATTATTTGTCGTCGCTTTCCGAAGTTGATGCCATTAACATCCGAAGGGACTTCCGATTTCAAGAGGAGATGTAATTTTGTTTATTTGATACTTCGCATTCAGTATTCATTCATACAGTATCTGTTGATTTAAGAGTTGGAAATAATTTACCTCAGGTGCCATTGCTAAAACATTGATGCCATTGTGCAACACATTTAACTTTTTATAGAGTTTTTCTCTGTCACGTTTTCCACGTCTCTTCTGTCTTCGTTCTTTCTCTCTCTCTCTTCTCTCTCTCTCTCTCTCTCTCTCTCTTCTCTCCCTCTGCCTCTTCTCTCTTTTTCTTCTCCGTCGCTCTCCCTTCTTCTATAAACAAATGCACTGACGTACACTTTACATTTCTGCACTTAGTCTTTTAGCACACGGGTGCATTGTTACTAGTCGGTGAAATCTACAATACGGAGATGGAAGAAATCAATTTTGCGAGAAATCTTCTTACAGTGCTCTTTATTACTGGCTTTATTAACCGGAAACCTTAAAACGGATTTTGTCGTATGGTTTCTGTCAATAAACAAATATCGTCCTGCACGCTGAATATCAGTTCCCCATCACACTTGCGGTTTAAAATCAATAGAACGTTTGGATATGCGTTGAAATTGTTGACTAAGTATTAAAATCTGATTAAACAGTATGACGCCGACACCACTTGCCGCCGATTTCCGTGAACACTACGACGCGGGTACATCACTGCTTCGTCAGCTACAATTGGAATAAGCTGTAAAAGGTGTAATCTAACCTAACCTTTAATATGACATCTACGGGATGACAAAAACGTACGTGTTTCCGTCCGAAGTCTTTCTGGTCGTGCCGTGTGGAGCTTAAAAAAGCGCTAAGTATCGAGAAGACGATCACTTGTTAAAAGCACCGTGATGTCTTCTTGTCGAGAACGCAAAATTACAATCCTATCTTTTCAGGTGCTCGTGCGCGTGGTGCCTATTACTTCCACTCAGATTTTTGTACGTTATTCAGAATCACCCTAACATCTGTGCAGAACTCCGAAGTTGCTGATAAGAAAGCGTAACGCCACAGAACAATAGCTACTAAACTCAAGTGCGTGTTAATTAGCAAAGATACGTAAACAGGATTGAAATTTCATAATGAACACTAAGCTGAAGATACCACTCGAAAAATTATGAAATACATTTTTTAAAATAAATATAAAAACACTCTTGCGTATCAATTATAGTGTGCCAATTGCCGTACTGTTAGAAATGTTTTTTAGTGTTTATTTTTTTAATGTCAAAACTGCGTCTAATAAGACAAATCTTGTTCTTTATGTACTAAATTTTATATTAGTAAGTGTTGAAAGTAATTTCCCAAGAACTTTTTTTGGTTTTGAAAATATGTGCAACAATTCAATGCGTGCCATGGATGTCAGTTTACCTACTGGATACGCATCTGGATCTATTGGGGACGACATCGTCTGGTGTGCATGTATTATTGAGTATTAGTCATTACTGAATTGCGAGGGGGGCCCTAATTACTGGGGCACTGGAATGGGCCCCGTAATAATACGCGACAATTGATCATAAGTAATTACTAATTAGTACGAATGTGAAAACAAACTATAACCTTTGCAATTTTCAAAATTTATATTACAATACGATTTAATATTTTATTATTAATGTACAATTTGCTTTAAAAAAAATTAGGAACTCTCTATCCGGCGAGGCCTGTGAGGACGGGGTTAGTGTCATTTATTACTCCAGCCCTGGTGTGTGTGTGTGTGTGTGTGTGTGTGTGTCGTGTGTGTGTGTGTGTGTGTGTGTTGTGTGTGTGTGTGTGTTGGCAGGGGGCGAGAGCGCAGCGTGGCGTGCCGGCGGCGCAGGTCCGCACTGCCGGCAGCGCGGCGCGGCGGGGCCACAGCGTTTTGAGGCTGCCTGTCCACCTGTCCTATCTCCTCGCCTGTTTCAATGACCCCTTCCCCAGCAGAGCAATGAACTGCCTGTTACCCGGCATGCCATGCCGGTTTGCACTTCACTCGCTTTTTCACCTTCGCGCGTTTTCTTTTTCTCTACTGATTTGTTCCTGTCCCTGTCTTCGTTTTCTGCTTCGATTTCTTTGTTCTTTTCCCCCCTTTCTCTTTTGAGCTCGTGTTCTCGATTCGCCTTTCGCGCAACCGCAGAGTTCGCCGTGTCAGCGGAACGTTAGGGATGTTGGGATGGATATTTCAGTTTCAATGCCCGTGAAAGAAGTCAGTTTTCGAGTTGTATAAGAGTGTTTCAACTTAGATTTAATCTCATTTAAAAATACTTAATCTTTTACCTTTCGGCTGACAAGGATTTCTTTAGAGAAAATTACTGAGAACATCAATAATATAGAACAAAATATATCAATCGATTATTCCATTAGCGATAGTTGATAATATTAAAATCGTAAGTCCTACAAATTCCGAAAAATTGCTTATGTTATAATTTGGGAGTTTATTTTAAAATTTTCAAATGCGTTAAAATAAAATAAATGGGAGCTTTAAGGAAGTTTGTAAAATTGTCTCTAGAAAAAGCAGGTTTTCGTCTTATACATTACATTGCTTGACAAATCCATGTTATTGCATTGAATCAACCTCGTTAGCAAATTGTAGCGAATCCTTACTTTTCATTAGAAAGTAGTTCATAGTCATCTTATTTAAAACTCACCGAAAAAAGGTCATCGCTTCTTTCGTTCGATTTTTCAGTGACTCGGTGAGGGGTGAGGTGAGAGTTGTTAGAGGCGCGTCCAAACTTCACACCTGATATTCGCAGGTTAGAGCTGTTACACAAAGCCAACACGGCTTAGGCGAAAGGCGGCGATTCAGCGACGGTGGCGGTGGCGGCGGCGGCGGCGGCGCTGTGGTTTGTGAAAGTGATTTCGAGGGCTCCCGTTTTTTTACGAGGGAGGCGCTCTCGTGCCTGCTGGCGACGGCCTCCGCTGCTGTGTGGTTCACTTCCCATCGGATGCACTGCTCCCTCGCGATGGGGAATGTGGCGCTTTCCATGTGTGTAGGTCAGTGACCAGTGGGGGTCGGGTGTGGATACCCTAGTGACAGGACAATTCAGAAAAACGTTTTTATAGATATCTACTTTTAACGTAAACATGAGCGCACGTGGTACGTGAACTGAACGTAAACATAAATAATAATAATAATAATTATTATTATTATTATTATTGTTTATTATTATTATGATTATTTTCCGCACAGAAACTCTGTAGCCTATACTACCGAGTGACAGTAAAAACGTGATCACGGTAGCATTAAAGTTATTTCTTATACCATGACGAATTATTTTCTATGCAGCGTTTTCTGAGAAGGGATGATGAATGCCAATTTACTACAAACTGCATTCATTTCTAACGAAAATGCTTGGCGCTCTTTGATCTTGCTGCAATTCTTGGCGTCCGAGTGGGTGCAGCTTGATTCACTCGGTACAATTACAGTTCATTTGTTGGTGAAAAATTCACACACAAAATTGCGAGTGGTGTTTACACAACAGCGTTTCTCTTAAAAAATGGGATGAAAATTGAAGGCATTTTACACAGTAAGTACCTGAAGATTGAATGAAATTGTTTCACTGGACTATCGCAAGGAGAACTAATGCCGTGAAATGTAATACTCGTAAAAGCACGCATCGCGTTTCGGTTCATAGTCTGCGTCAAGTTTGAAATTTGTGATTGTGACGTTTCGTCGTGTTGGTGTTATGTTATTTCTAATTTTCAGTCAGAGAAGGTTTTGGCAAAAGAGCACAAACACATTGAACATTTTCACTTGAATGCTATTAAGAACAATTTCGCAATGAAAAACGTCATGTCGGCGCCAAAAAAAGTTTTGCAGAAATCATGAGGATTGATGTGGTCAAAGGATGTGTGCGTAAAAATGAATCACGTTACGTGTTTCATTATCTAAAATAATTGAAGGGCTTAGCTCTTTAACAAGATAATACACACAGTCAGAGCACGTCTCCCGATATTCGTAAATTGTAATATCTTGATTTTGGTCACAGTGTGTCTCATCTTGATACCCTCTTCAAGCCCTTTATACGCGTGGTTCATATACGAGTATACGTGTGAATAAAACATATAAAGTAAGATGATAAGTCACGCTATTACCAAAATCCACATATTAATATTTACGAATAGCGGGGGATCCCATCAAGCCCTTCAATAATACAATATGCATTCTGTATAAGAAAATGTGATATCATATTGATTGGGTGCGTCGGATACAACTCCGTTACGGCAGTTAGTCTTATCGCTGTGCTTTGCTTATGTGAATATAATTTCTGCATGTTCTGTAATTCTAATGAGGCATTACGTTAATAGAAATTGCGTGTCATCGAAAAGGGGGTGTACATTTCCTTGTTACATCAAAAGTAAAGTTTTCTTTTAATAATAAGTAGAACTGGTTACAACAATTTTTTAAGTTCTTGGAAGGTGTATTATTTATTTCAACACGCTCCATTTTGTGGGGAAAATAGTTGAAATGTGGGTTCGTTGATGTTCAAGAAAACAGACACCTCTAATTTTTTTTTTAGCCAAGTGAAAAATATTTCAAAAATAACCTAGTGTATTTTATTTTTAATACTAGAAATGCCGTAAAATAGTTTTTGATATGTGCCTTCTTTTTGCGGGGACAATTTTAGAAAAGTTATCTGGTCACAACATCTACACTTACATCTAGTGAGATTTTCAGGAGGGTGTGCTACGCTCGGAACTTTGTCAATACGCGATAAATTTCAGTTACTCTGAGATTAAATGCAGAAAATATAGTGTGATAGCTTTTAAAACGTTAACATTTGAAACTAAATTTAAAAAAAAAATTGTTTCATACCTCAAGTGACTATTGAATAAACCTCTTTAATAATGACAGATTTTAAAATTCCGTATTTTAGCGTACAGAAGTCAAAGAACATTAATGTACAGACAAAACTTATTTGGAGCGCTTTAGACTTTATACTTATATCATTTTACTTTTCCAAAGAAGCAACCTTAATTTTCAGACTTGCAAATGTAATAAGAAGAACAATTCCAAAGATAATACATTATATAAAGATGTTCCTTATCCTGAAATCCTGAAGAAATTATTTATCCTGTAGGCATTTTAATGATTGCGAGGACAATATTGACTATTATCATTAAACGTTCAGTTAATAGGTTTAATATTCCTTGAAATAGTTTTGCTGAATTGAGTGAATGAAAGCTGAGACCCCTGAGTAATCTCCAGGTATCCTTCATAGGCATATTTAAACACAATCTGGAAGCAGTTGGCTTACTTGCCTTCGGTTCTAGGTTCTTAATTGTGGAGACGTTAGCGAAATCAGATTCCACACTTTTTGTCTTCTCGAAGTGCGATAGCCCTTCTCCCTCGATTGTTCGTGATGATTTTGTATTCTTGAAGTCGGTCAAGAAGGTATCAGGTTTTTGCCAACATGTAAAAATGTCTGCCCATTGCGGCTAAGTGGTGAAAAGATCCTTCTTTTCCAATAGTTTTTAATACCTTTTCAAACTTTGAGAAAAATGTGACAGGATGCTTTCTCAAATACGTTATTTTGTATACTAAATTCTAAGATTTGTTTTAATCGATATAATTATCTACTTTTATTAATTATATTTTTATAATGTATGTTTGTTAGTGTTCACTTACTTTTGTTAATATTTCAGTTGTATTTCTTGATTTAAAATTCCTTTTAACACAAGATTTTTTACGTCCCTTAAATTTCACACACGTAAGTGGAAATGGGTTGGTAACAGATTTAGAAATAAGGGAAATTGTGTATTGAATTATTATTTTACTGACTATTTTATAAAAGTGATATTGCAATAAATATTGTATTTTTTACATTAAATATTATTTGATTTATTAGTAGACCTATGAACGGTGAGATATGATACCCACCTGATTAATAATTCTTCTTTTACGTAACCAAATTAAAAATAAAACCAGCAAGCAACGAAGAAAGTCAGGGGATAGTGGAAGACGATAAATGTTCATTTTTCGCAAAGAAATGGAATTGTTAAAAATTTTTTTTTTCGTATTTTCTCGCTTGTTAATCAATATGATTCGTTGGCTTCTTTTAAGTATCACATAATTTGAATAGCACCAGAAACAATTTCAATTTTTAAAACAAAATAAGTTATTTTAAATGCACAATATCGAGACTATACATACGTAATCGCAGAAACGTCATGAAAAGATCTTCAGCCAATTTCTTGACGTATTGAGGAGAAATCAGAGTAATGTCGGATAATTTTCTGGGACGCTATTTTTTCACATTGCAAACACGTTATGGCACAATAATTTTATATACAATTTGTTTCTGTGACACTATGTTATGTATTATACTATACTATTTTATTGTTTCAACGAAAATATCGAAAATTTTATATCTACACTAACAAAATGTTATAACTTGAAAGTTGATTAATCCAATGACGGTACTTTATTCATTGTAGTGTTAAGCAGCTGAATTAATATACATTTCTTTTTTTTTCAATTTAAATTATTTAAAAAAATCGGAACGGTATTCACTAGTGTACTTACGAAGATGAATGCACCTTCATTGTAGATGTAATTTATAAAGTTCTGGGATCATTCAAGAAATATTCCTTTATGCCTTAATTTCTATTTGTGTAATATTATTTATAAACAGCTCGCCTTTCACCACGGAGGTCCCGGGTTCGATTCCCGTCGATGCAACCTGCCGGTCCTTTTCACGTCTTCTCACACGAAACGTGACTGTGAACGTTGTCACAGAAATTAATCAGTGACAGATTGTAAAATAAATATTTAAAAAAAAAACACTTTGGATATAAAACATTTCAATGTGTTTTGCGATCTTTCTACTCCTACTCCTTTTTTTCTTGCGGGAATATACCGACTTGGGTTGCTCAGGGCATCAATTGATGTCACTGCAGTGCCTCTGACCCGGAGGTCCTAGGGTTCTAGTCCCGACGAAGGCAGGATTTTCAATACTAGCTAGGACGAATTCAGTCGCTGTCTGGAGAAAAATCCCAGCGGCCGGCTGCTGCGATCGGAAATTCCCTGTGGTTTTTACGATAAACACCAGGGGAATGCCGAAACAGAACCCTAACGAGCCACGGACCGCACGCGTCCTTTCCTTCCTCTTCCTTGTCCTATCCTCACCTCTTACTTACATGCACTACACTACCATTCATGTCGGAAGCTTAGAGCATGGCCAGGCTGGGACGGTGTCTCGCTGGTGGGATATACCTGGTTGAGGAAAACTGACTTAGGTCGGCGCGGGATTTCGCCATGCTGTGAGGGGGGGGTTGAAATCACTGCCATCTCCCACGATAAAACATGCACTCCATTTACGGGGCTAAGGACCTCAGCAGTTGATGCGCGCGAAATCACTAACACCGCCCTGCATTTTTTATCTCTGTTATATTTTGTTGGTTTTTGCATTTTTCACGCTGATTTCAAACCTGAAACGGTTTTTCCATATGAGTTCCATTTTTTTCTCTACAAGCCAATGTATATTTTTTTTATTTACATTTGTGGTCTAATGATTTGTGATTGATGTTTACGCTAAAACGAAATATTTATTTTTTAGACAGAGTTTTATAATTACTTAGGTGTAGTACATATTATAGATAACTAAATTTCACCAATTAAGTAGAATAGTAAATGTAACTAGTGGTGCTAAAACCACGTTCTTTCTCGCTTTTAGTAATAGTTATGTAATACTATTTATACCACAATTTCCGAATTAGCACATCTCACTCATCATTTTTTGTAAATCTCATTACAAATCGTACAACAAGTTCGTGGTGGAAAGAAGTAAATATTTTCAAGCAAAATGGAACACAATTTGACAATAATTACCGATTTAAAAAAATGGTTTAAAAAATAAAAATTGCCTACGTTCAACACTAAATTTCACAAAAATTACTCACGTTTTTGAAAAATTGAACATCACATAATTTTTAGATGTTTTTCATGAATACATATCATTGAGAAAAGACATGTTTATTTTCATAATTGTAGCTGTAGGAAGACGCCAAAACAATTTTAACTTTTTGAAATTTTTGAAGAACCATTTTTTTCAACGAAAATGGGACCTGCACCAATCTGTTAAACACGTCTTTCACTCTATCCAACATCAAAATTTAATAAAAAAACGATGGAGTCATTTTTTTGAAAATTTTGAAATTGATGGACAGACACGTTCTGCCGTCAATCGATTTTTCGGTATCAAGGATCTTAAAATTTGTATTCTGAGTTCATGTGTTACGGGATTTTTTTCCTAAATTTAGCATATGGATTTACGCACTTTTTCGTTGCCTGTAATAAGAGATTTTTGCCGAATATTCGCTGTTTTTTTTATTATAGTTTTCTCTTTTGCGGTAGCGGTAGTGAGAAAGTAAAAATGACCCAAAATGTTTTGCTTCGTAAAGTGACGTTGCCAGGGCAAAGTTCAAACATTACGAGTGCAGCATTTGTGAAGGCCAGCTATTACGCTTATTTTGATATGTAATTGAGAGATCAGGACAGGAGCTTTGCTCCTTAGCTACGGTGTCGAACATGTTAAGTGAGCTTAAACGATGGAACAAGGAAATGAAATGCAATTACCCTTTGGTATACCTATGGTATGGAGGGAAGGAATGGTCATTTAACATATTGCTACATTTGTTCAACGAAATTACAAGGTAATTAACGTCGAGAGATTTTATTTTATATTTCAGAGGTAGAGGGGTATTAAGGCCGTTGGGGCATCAATATGATGGCTGAGTTTTGTTGGTGTCTGAAAAGAGTTGAACCTGGAGCCATACATATACGAAAGGCGTTTAAGTAACTAATTATCAATCAGAAAAACTAATATTTTCGAATTCAATCATTGTGGTCAATTCTTACAAAAACCGTTCAAAAAATTTAAACATCATAAACTTTTATTTAAAAATGCAGGCAAGTGTAATTAGTGTATCTACTGGGAATAGTTCGAATTAATAAGTAGAGTTGTTTAAAATATATTTTAAACTACGTTAATTGTTAATTTCATTTAAAAATAAAAAATATGTCGTTAAAAGACACAATTATTAATACAATTATACGTTTTAATGCTCCACTTTTTGATCGGGAGGATCATGGCTCCCACGCGTTTGCTCTTCTTGGGCCACACCCCCTCGCGCCGCGCCGCACGGGACCGCTGGGCTGTTCGGGGCCATTCCTCCAGCCAGCCATGGCCT
>BOPP01000068.1:4137424-4158004 GCA_017312745.1 Gryllus bimaculatus | reverse complement strand
ATAGAACGTTAAGCCAGGGTATATAGCCACTCATCCCAATAAAAAGTTCGGAAAATTTTTTTAAAAAATTTAAAAAATTAAAAATAATAAATAAAAAAAATCGGCGCCGCTGCAATTTTCGGAAATAAGCAAAAGTTATCAACATTTTTTTCAGCGTCTTCCTAAAACACCATACTTTGCAGATTAATTGCTGGAAGTACAACCCACCACCGTGCGATAAGCCAGCTGCAGAAAGAGAAGGGTCCTCCGCTCAACAAAGAGACAACCGCCAAACCGCAGAGAAAAAAAGAAGAGCCACATTGAGGAGGCGGGGCGGCTTCCATGCGTCACAGAAGCGCACGCTAGTAGAACGGACTAGCAGCCATTAGCACTCGGTTGAGCAAACAGACCGGGAAGCGAAGCATACTGGCGGTCGCGGAACGTAGGGTATGGGGGTGAAGGGGTGGGAGGGTGGGGGGGGGAGAAGGCCATGGCTGGCATGGAGGAATGGCCCCAGAGTATCAGCCGGCAGCCGGTACAGTGACGGCACAGCGCGGAGGAGGAAGGTGTGGCCTCATATAAGAAAAGAGCAAATAAGCGTGCGAGCCATGATCGCTCCGATCAAAAAGTGGAGGGCATTAAAAGACGTATAATTTTTGTATTAATAATTGGTGTCATTTAACGACATAATTTTTTTATTTTTAAATGGAAATTAACATTAACGAGTTTGCAAATATATTTTAAGCATCTTCTAAGTATTAATTTCGAACTATTTCCCAGTAGATACAACTAATTGCATTGCCTGCATTTTTAATAAACAGTTTATGATGTTATAATTATTTTTGAACGGTTGTGTAGGAATTGACAACAATGATTGAATTCGAAAATATTTAGTTTCCTGATTGGAATAATTAGTTACTTAAACGCCTTTCGTATATGTATGGCTCAGATTCAAAGACTCTTATTTCAGACACCAACAAAACTCAGCACATCATAATTGGATGCCCCAACGGCCTTAATACGCCCTCTACACAAGTCTGAAAATATAAAATAAAATCTCTCGGGACGTTATTATTCTTGTAATTTCGTAGTGAAAAAGTAAAAGCAATAGTGTTTAAATACCATAGGTATATAACCAAAGTGTATATGTTGCATTTTGAATTACCATTGTTCCATCGTTTTAAGCCCACTTAACACATGTCGACACCTGTTGCTGAGGAGCAAGAGGTCTGTCCTGATCTCTCAATTTACAATCCAAATAAGCCGTAATAGTGGTTGGCCTTCACAACGCTGTACTCGTAATGTTTGAAACTTCGCCTGGCACGTCACTTAACGGAAGCAAAAATTTTGGGGTCCATTTTTTTACTATTCTCACTACCAAAGGCTAACAAGCAAAAGAGAAAACTATAATAAAAAAAAACAGGCGAATATTACGGCAAAGAATCTCTTAAATTACAGGCAAACGAAAAAAAGTGCGTAAATTCCATATGCAAATTTAAAGGAAAAATATCCCCGTAACACATGAACTAAGAATACAAAATAATTTAGATCCTTGATACATGAAGAAAAATCGATTGACGGGAGAACGAGATAGTCTGTCCATCAATTTCAAAAATTTTCAAAAAAACAATGACTCCATCGTTTTTATTAAATTTTTTGATGTTTGGATAGAAAGTGAAAAGACGTGTTTTAACAGATTGTGCAGGTTCTCCATTTTTCGTTGAATATACAATGGTTCTTTCGAAATTGCAAAAAGTTAAAATTGTTTTGGCGTCTTCCTACAGCTACAAGTTATGAAAAGTAAGACATGGTCTTTCTCATGATATGTATTCATGAAAACATTAAAAATTATGTGATGTTCAATTTTTCAAAAACGTGAGTATTTTTTGTGAAATTTAGTGTTGAAAGTCGTAGGCAATTTTTATGTTTTTAAACCCATTTTTTTAAAATCGGTAATTATTGTCAAATTGTGTTCCATTTTGCTTGAAATATTTACTTCCTTTCCACCACGAACTTGTTTGTACCGAATTTGTAATGAGATTTACAAAAAATGATGAGTGAGATTGCTAATTCGAAATTGTGGTATACAATAGTAAATTACTAACTATTTACTAAAAGCGGGAAAAGGGAACGGTGGGTTTTAGGCACAAACTAGTTACATTTAAACTATTCCTACTTAATTGGTGAAATTTAGTTATCTTATACATATGTACTACACTACGTATTATAAAACTCTGTCTAAAAAATAGAATAATTTTCGTTTAGCGTAAACATCAAATCGTAGCAAATCAATAGACACAAATGTAAAATAAAAAAATATTACCATTGCTTGTAAGAGAAAAAAATGGAACTCATATGGAAAAACGCGTTTTGCAGGTTTGAAAATTCAGCTGTGAAAAATGCAAAAACCAACACAAATTATTAACAGCAGATTAAAAAATGCAAGGGCGGATGTTAGTGATTTCGGCGCGCATCAACATGCTGAAGTCGCATTGCCCCGTAAATGGAGTGCAATGGTTATATTATCGTGGAGATGCACCGCTCAGTTTCCACCCCCCCTCACAGCATGAATGCGAAATGACCGCGCCGGACCTAATCAGTTTTCTCAACCAGGTATATTCGCCAACCCGAGCGGAGACACCGTCCGGCAGCCTGGCCATGCTCTTAGCTTCCGACATGAAGGTGATGGTAAGTGGCATGTAAGTAATAAGAGGTGAGGATAAAGGACAAGGAAAGGAAGAAAGGAAAGGACGCGTGCGGGTCGTGGCTCGTTAGGGTCTGTTTCGGCGATTACCCCTTGGTGTTTATCGTAAAAACCACAGGAGAAATTTCCGATAAGCAGCAGCCCAGCGCTGGAGAATTTTTTCCAGACAGCGACTGAAATTACACGTCCTAGCTAGTATTTGAAATCCTGCCCATTCGTCGGGACTCAGAACCCTAGGACCTCCGGTCACCAGAGGCACTAGCAAGTGACTCAAATATAGGATGCCAGAGCAACCACAGTCGTATAATAATCCGCAAGAAAGGAGTAGGAGTAGAAGATCGGCAAAACAAATTGAAATGTTTATATCCAAAGTGTTTTTTTTTTTAAATATTTATTTTACAATCTGTACTGATTAATTTTCTGTGACAACGTTCACAAGTCACTGTTTTCGTGTGAGGAAGAAGTGAAGAGGACGGCGCCAGGTTTTGCATCGACGGGAATCGAGGAACGGACCGGGACGCTCCTTGGTGAAAAGGGCGAGCTGTTTATAAATAATATTACAACAAATAGAAAATTAAGGCATAAAGTAAATATTTTTCTTTTGAAATGATCCCAGAACTTTATTAATTACATCTACAATGAAGGTGCAATTCATCTTTTGTAAGTACACTAGTGAATACCGTTCCGATTTTTAATATTTTAAATTGAAAAAAAAATGAAATGTATATTTTAATCAGCTGCTTAACACTACAATGAATAAAGTACCGTCATTGATTAATCGACCTCTAGTTATAACATTTTGTTAGAGTAAATATAAAATTTTCGATATTTTTCGTTGAACAATAAAATAGTATTGTATAATAACATAAAATAGTGGGTCACAGAAACAAGTTTGTATATAAAATTATTGTGCCATAACGTGTTTGCAATGTGAAAAAATAGACGTCTCAGAAATTCTACCGACAATTAACTACTCTGATTTCTACCTCATACGTCAAAGAAATTGACTGAAGATCTTTTCATAGACATTTCTGCCGATTACGTTATGTATAGTTTTCGGTTTTTGTGTTTTAAAATAACCTTATTTTGTTTTAAAAATTGAAAAATTGTTTCTGGTGCTAATCAAATTATGTGCTACTTAAAAGAAGCCAAACGAATCAATATAAATGAGAGATTTTAACAAAGCGAAGAAAAATACGAAAAATAAAATTATAATAAATTTTTAAACAAATTACATTTCTTTGCGGGAAAAAATTGAACATTTATCGTCTTCCACTATCCCCAAGACTTTCTTCCGTTTGCTTGCTGAGGTTTTAAATTTATTTAATTTAGGTTACGTAAAAGAAGAATTATTAATCAGAGATGGGTATAATATCTCACCGTTCAATAAGGTCTACTAAAATAAATCAAATAATATTTAATGTAAAAAATACGAAATATTTATTGGCAATAGTCACTTTTAAATAAATAGTCAGTAAAATAATATTCAATACACAAGAATTTTCCCTTATTTCTAAAACCTGTTACAACCATTTTCCACTTACGTTGTGTGAAATTTAAAGGACGTAATAAAGTCTTTGTGTAAAAGGAATTTTTACATCAAGAAAATACCAACTTGAAATATTAACAAAAGTAAGTGAACACTAAAAAACGTTACATCTAATAAAAAATATTAATTAATAAAAGTAATAACTATATCGGGGATTAAAAACAAATTTAGAAAATTTAGTATACAAAATAACGTATTGAGAAAGCATCCTGTCACAGTTTTTTCCTCAAAGTTTGAAAAGGATTAAAAACTATTGGAAAAGAAGGATCTTTTTCACCACTTAGCCGCAAGGGCAGACTTTTTTAACAATGTTGGCAAAAAGCCTGATACCTTCTTGACTCACTTCACAGAATACAAAATCACACGAACAATCGAGGGAGAAGGGCTATCGCACTTCGAGAAGACAAAACGTGTGGAATCTGATTTTCGCCGACGTCTCCACAATTAAGAGCGCTAGAACGAAAGGCAGTAGAGCCAAAACTGCTTCCAGATTGTGTTTAAATCTATGCGCTATGTTAGGATACCTGGAGATTTACTCAGGGGTCTCTGCTTTCATTTCACAAGTCAATTCAGCAAAACTATTTCAAGAATATTAAACCTATTAACTGAACGTTTAATGATAATAGCATATTGTCCTCGCAATCATTAAAATGCCTACAGGATAAATAATTTCTTCAGGATTTTCAGGATAAGGAACATCTTTATATAATGTATTATCTTGGAATTGTTGCTTTCTTATTCTTGGGCAAGTCTGAAAATTAAGGTTGTTCTTTGGGAAAAGTAAAATGATATAGGTATAAAAGTCTAAAGCGCTCCAAATAAGTTTTGTCTGTACATTAATGTTCTTTGACTTTGTACGCTAAATAGGGAATTTTAAATCTGTCATTATTAAAGGAGGTTTTATTCAATAGCACTTGAAGGTATGAAACAATTTTTTTAAAATTTAAATTTAGTTTCAAAATGTATAACGTTTTAAAAGCTATCACAGCTATAATTTCTGCAATTTTAATCTCAAGAGTAACTGAAATTAGTCGCGTATTGAAAGTTCGAGCGTAGCACACCTCCTGAAAATCTCACTAGATGTAAGTGTAGATGTTGTGACCAGATAACTTTTAAAATTGTCCCCGCAAAAAGAGGCAGATATCCAGAAACTATTTTACGGCATTTCTAGTATTAAAAATAAAAATACACTAGGTTATTTTTTGAAATATTTTTCACTTGGCTAAAAAAAATAAGAGGTGTCTGTTTTCTTGAACATCAAAGCGAACGCCAGCATTTCAACTATTTCCCAAATGGAGCGTGTTGAAATAAATAAACACGCTTTCCAAGAACTTAAAAATTGTTGTAAACCAGTCTACTTTTATTAAAAAGAAAACTTGTACTTTTGATGTAACAAGGGAAATGTACACACCTTTTCGATGACACGCATTTCTATTAAACGGTATGCCTCAATTAGAACTTACAGAACATGCAAAATTATATTCACATAAGCAAAGCACAGCGATAAGACTAACTGGCCGGTAACGGAGTGTATCCGACGCACCCAATCAATATGATATCACGATTTTCTTATACAGAATGCATATTGTATTAATTGAAGGTCTTGATGGGATCCTCCGCTATTCGTAAATATTAATACGTGGATTTTGGTAATAGCGTGACTTAATCATCTTACTGTTATATGTTTTTATTACACGTATACTCGTATAATGAAGCAACGCGTATAAAGGGCAATTGAAAGAGGAAAGTATCAAGATGAGACAGCACTGTGACCAAATCAAGATATTAAAGAATTTACGAAATTGCGGGGAGAGCGTGCCCTCTGACTGGTGGTGTATTATCATTTGTTAAAGAGCTAAGCCCTTCAATTATTTTTAGATAATGAACACGTAACATGATTCATTTTTACGCCACACATCTTCGGACTACATCAATTCTCATGATTTCTGCAAAAACTCTTTTTTGGGCGCCGACATGGCGTTTTTCATTGCGAAATTGTTCTTAATAGCATTCAAGTGAAAAATGTTATGTTCACCTGTGTTTGTGGCTCTTTGCAAAACCTTCTGTGACTGAAAATTAGAAATAATCATAACACCAACACGACGAAACGTCACAATCAAAATTTCAAACTTGAACTCCAGACTATGAACCGAAACGCGATGCGTGCTGTTTTACGATATTGACATTTTCAAGGCATTAGTTCTCCGCTTGCGACTAGTCCAGTGAAACAAATTTCAATTTCAATCTTCAAGGTAGCTTAACTGTGTAAAGCCTTCAATTTCAATCCCATTTTTTTAAGAAGAAACGCTGTTGTGTAAAACACACGACTCGCAGATTTTGTGTGTGATTTTCACCAACAAATGAACTGTAAAAGATAGATAACCGAGTGAATTATCAAGCTGCAAAACACCCACTCGAACGCCAAGAATTGCAGCAAGATCAAAGAGCGCCAAGCATTTTCGTTAGAAAATGAATGCAGTTTGTAGTAAATTGGCATTCATCATCGGCTAATGCTCAGAAAACGCTTGAATAGAAAATATTCGTCATGGTATAAAGAAATAACTTTAATGCTAACCGTGGATCACGTTTTTTTTACTGGGGGTCACTCGGGTAGTATAGCTACAGAGTTTCTGTGCGGAAAATAATCATAATAATAAAAAACAATAATAATAATAATAATAATTATTATTATTATTATTTATGTTTACGTTCGTTTCACGTACCAACGTGCGCCTCATGTTTAACCGTTAAAAAGTAGATATCTAATATAAAACGTTTTTCTGATTGTCCTGTCATAGGGTATCCACACGCGACCCCACTGTCATGACCTACACACATGTTGGAAAGCGCCACATTCCCAATCCGCGAGGATAGCAGTGCAATCGATGGGAAGTGACCAACAGCAGCGGAGGCCGTCGCCAGCAGGCAGCGAAGGCGCCTCCCTCGTAAAAACGGGAGCCCTCGAAATCACGTTTCAACAAACCACAGGGGCGCCGCCGCGCCGCCGCCACGGCGCACCGGATCGGGCTGAATCGCCGCCTTTCGGTCCTAAAGGCCGTGTTGGCTTTGTGGTAACAGCTCTAACCTGCGATATCAGGTGTGAAGTTTGGGACGCGCCTCAACAACTCTAACCTCACCCCTCACACCGAGTCACTGAAAAATCGAACGAAGAAAGCGAATGGACTCTTTTTTTCGGTGGAGTTTTTTAATAAGAATGACTAATGAACTAACTTCTAATGAAAAGTTAAGGATTCGCTACAATCTTGCTAACGCGAGGTTGATTCAATGCAATAACATGATGGATTTGTCAAGCAATGTAATGTATAAGACGAAAAACTACTGCTTTTTCTAGAGACAATTTTCAAACTTCCTAAAGCTTCCCATTTTATTTTATTTTAACGCATTGAAAATTTTAAAATAAACTCCCGCAAATTATAACATAAGCAATTTTTTAGGATTTGTAGGACTTAACGATTTTAATATTATGCACTATCGCCAATGGAAATAATCGATTGATATATATTTTGGTTCCTATATTATTGATGTTCTCAGTAAATTTTCTCTAAAGAAATCCTTGGTCAGGCGAAAGGTAAAAGATAAAGTATTTTTAATGAGATTAAATCTAAGTTGAAACAACTTCTTATACAACTCGAAAACTGGACTTCTTTCACGGGGCAGGCCATATGAAAGCTGAATATCGCATCCGCAAAATCCCTAACGTTTCCGCTGAGCACGGCGAACTCGTGCCCGGTTGCGCGAAAGGACGAATCGAGAACACGAAGCTCAAAAGAGAAAGGGGGGAAAAGAACAAAGAAATCGAGCAGAAAACGAAGACAGGGGACAGGAACAATCAGAAGAAGAAAAAGAAAACGCGCGAAGGTGAAAAAGCGCGTGAAGTGCAAACCGGCAATGGCAATGCCGTAACAGGCAGTTCAATTGGCTCTGTGGGGAAGGGGTCAATTGAAACAGGCCGAGGAGATAGGACAGGTGGACAGGCAGCGCTCAAAACGCTGTGGCCGCCGCGCCGGGCTGCCGGCAAGTGCGGACCTGCGCCGCCGGCACGCCACGCTGCGCTCGTCGGCCCGCAACACACACACACACACAACACACACACACACACACACACACGACACACACACACACACACACACAAACACACCAGGGCTTGGGAGTAATAATGACACTAACACCCGTCTCACAGGCATAGGCGGGATAGAGAGTTCCTATTTTTTTTTAAAGCAATTGTACATTAAATAATAAAAATATTAAATCGTATTGTAATATAAATTTTTGAAATTGCAGAGGTTATAGTTTGTTTTCACAATTCTACTAATTAGTAATTACTTATGATCAATTGTCCGCCGTAATTATAACGGGGCTCAGACATTATACCAGTGCCCCAGTAAAATTAAGGAAGCCCCTTCTGCAATGTCGTAACTGACTAATACTCGAAATAAATACATGCACACTCAGACGATGTCCGTCCCAATAGATCCAGAATGCGTATCAGTAGGTAAACTGACATCCATGGCAGCGCATTGAATGGGTTGCACATATTTCAAAACAAAAAAAAGTTAATCTTGGAATTACTTTCAACATTACTAATATAAAATTTTAGTACAGTAAAAGAACAAGATATAGAGTCTTAATAGACGCAGTTTTGGACATTAAAAAAATAAACACTAAACATTATCTAATAAACAGTAAAGCGCGCAATTGCACACTAATAATAAATGATACGCCAAGAGTGTTTTTAATATTTAAAATTTTAAAAAATGTATTTCATAATTTTTTCGAAGTGGTATCTTCAGCTTAGTGGTCATTATGAAAATTTTCAATCCTGGTTTTTACGTATCTTTGGCAATTAACACGCAACTAATGAGTTTAGTAGCTACTTGTCTGTGGCGTTACGCTTTCTTATCAGCAACTTCGGAGTTCTGCACAGATGTTAGGGTGATTCTGAATAACGTACAAAAATTCTGAGTGGAAGTAAATGAGGCACCAAACACGCCGAGCACCTGAAAAGATAGGATTGTAAATTTTGCGTTCTCGACAAGAAGACAATCACGGTGCATTTTAACAAGTTTTGATCGTCTTCTCGATACTTTAGCGCTTTTTTAAAGCGTCACACGGCACCGACCAGAAAGACTCGAGCGGAAACACGTACGTTTTTGTCCATCACCGTAGATGTCATATTAAAGTTAGGTTTTAGATTAACACCTTTTTACAGCTTATTCCAATTGTAGCTGAACGAAGGCAGTGATGTTACCACGCGTCGTAGTGCTTCACAGGAAATCGGCGGCAAGTGGTGTCGGCGTCATACTGTTTAATCAGATTTTAATAAACTTTAGTTCAACAAATTTTCAACTTCGCATATCCAAACGTTCCTATTGGATTTTTAAACCGGCAAGTTGTGAATGGGGAAACTGATATTCAAGCGTGCAAGGAGCGAATTGTTGTTTATTGACCAGAAACCATAGCGAACAAAAAATCCGTTTGAAAGGTTTTCGGTTTATAAAGCCAGTAAATAAAGAGCAATGTTAAGAAGATTTCTCGCACAATTGATTTCTTAGATAACCCGGTGTTGTAAGTTATTGACACACGCACTTGACCCACCATGAGAAATAAAAGATGAGTAACAATGGGCAACCGTGTGCATAAAAAGACTAAGTGCAGAATGTTAAAGTGTACGTCAGTGCATTTGTTTATAGAAGAAGGGAGAGCGACGGAGAAGAAAAAGAGAGAAGAGGCAGAGGGAGAGAAGAGAGAGAGAGAGAGAGAGAGAGAGAAGAGAGAGAGAGAAAGAACGAAGACAGAAGAGACGTGGAAAACGTACAGAGAAAAACTCTATACAAAGTTAAATGTGTTGCAATGGCATCAATGTTTTAGGGCAATGGCACCTGAGAGGTAAATTTTTCCAACTCTTAAATAACAGATAAATAGTAATGAATGAATACTGAATGCGAAGTAAACAAATAAACAAAAATTACGATCTCCTCTTGAAATCGGAAAGTCGCGCTTCGATGTTAATGGCATCATAACTTCGAAAGCGACGACAAATAATAATACAATATAAGCTATCACTCGTGTTGAAATTTTAAATTAACGGAGTGGTTGTTTGACGCTTATTAAACCAACACGAGTCTACACCGACGTTTCGACTAAGAAGCGATCGCAAAGGCAGAATCCGGTTGCGATCTCGGGATCGATAATCACGCGCAACACGCTTTGCCCGCCGACGTTGGCCTCCGGTTCAAACCTGTTACCAACTCTACCGGGTCGCATTTGGCGGGTTCCCGGGCCCCTTGTGTAAAAGTACGTGAATTTAAACAGAATCAGTCTCCAAGGTGACTGTAAAACGACAAACCTATAATTCATAAAAAGCATTCTAACTGAGGTTCTACGACAGATTACTAAAGAATACAAGGGTGGATCAAACCTAAGCCGAACTTCGACTCACAAACAGCTAGCAGTGGCCGTTCGAGCATATTTTTCTGGAGGAGGAGAGAAGAAGGCATAAACTATCAAAATGAAACATATTAACCAAATCAGATACATCTAAGGACTAAGGGAATAAGAACCTATCAGTACGATCATACCTGGCTTGCAGCTGCGCACATGCGTAAGAATAAACCGCATGCTGGATTGCTTTGGGCCACGTCCTATAGGCTTTGCACAACTGCTGCAGCGTAGACATGACCCAATCGCCCATGAGATGCATTCATCTGGTTGCAAAAAAGAAGCCTGAGATGTCAGTTTCAAGGAGAAGGTTCTTTCACCCCATATACCCTTATAGGCGGCCTCTTCAAGACGCAAGAGAGCGCTGGGCGCTCGGTATCAGCGATTAAACTAACGAGAAAAAGTAGAAAAGGCTGAAGAGGGTTCCAATACTCAATTCCTGGATAGAGTATAGAACTCTCAGAGACGTTCTCTTGAACAGAAAGAATTAGTTGATAAATTATGAAGAAAAGCACCCCAACAAAAAATGAGTGGAAAGGAAATTTAATTTTTCAAATATTTCCTTAATAAGTATCTTAAGGGAAACACTATATGACGAATGGTGGAATAAAAATCTTAGCAATCAAGCACGCAACGGCGGTATAACTCCCACAAAAATCCATGAAGGCAGGTTTAAAAATATTAAGATAATGATATCAAATCTTAGGAACACGCAAAATGTGAAGATTCACCTGATTTGCCCTTTCCCTTATTTCCCTCGACACCGCGTTAATAACAGACGCGAAGAGAGTCTGAAAAGTTTTCGGGCGGTACGCCGCAAGCACGCACGATAGTGAATGTGGTTTAATCTACCCCACGTTGAATATGGGAACGTCATGCAAGAAAGGCATGCAAGTCTACATACACAAAAGTAGTTAAAAAAACATACACGCTAAAGTATCTAGAAGACACTTCTCTCTCTACGTAAATCAAATCCTGATTTATACAGGAAATTTGCCACGTTTCAATCTTTATTGTATAGTACTCATAAACTTTCCCCTGCCAATCATCCATTCGTTGTAATTATTTTTTGTATAAAGAGCAACGCAATTACATCTGACGATAAAGCGCGATGAAAGTTTTCTTGTAACTAAATGAATTGGCAAAACAGACATGTAACCTTACAAATTTGTTTAATTCCTCTAACAACATTTGAATTCAACTTCGCGTACCACATATGCGTGGAATCTTAGTGCTAGTTACCGATCTGAATGCTTCAACGGCGTAACTAAGATTGACCGCGCTTTAGCAGCACGCCCCACATTACTTCAGATCAGATTATATGAATTGAAGAATGAAATCGTATTAGTAATTCTCCTATGGATAATTGAATAAATACAATGTAAGAAAACTAACTAGTGTTTACTAAAACAACACGTACTTTTTTATCGGCCTTATAATGGTTTTTGAAATACTTCTTATACCACAATTTCTCGCCGAATTAAACACACATACGAATCATTTTTTGTAAAGTCTCTTTACGAATCGTACATTTGGAATGAAAACTAAATATTTTCAAGCAAAAAATAAACAGCAAATTTGACAAAATTATAAGCTTGCTTTTCATACATTATATCATGTAGCAACCAATGAGTCGTAAATTCTCAGAAATTCAGCGCTGACGAGTCGCGACGCGGCATGCCATTGTTGCATCCAATCCTGATGATTACGCTGAGGGCTAGCAATTTTAAATTTCATACATTGTCAAATCGTTTAAAAGAATTTCGAAAATGGTTAATTTGTAAACTTTTAACAAAAACTGAATGTGAAGAAACGAACAAGAAATAATCAAAAATTCTAACTTGCGTAGAATCGAACTGCCTGGAAACACACTTCATACCTATAACGTTCACGAAGCGCTGATTATCCGGAGCAGGTGACAGTTGACAAAACTAAAAAGTACTCAATTTTTTCAAAAAATAACGCATGATCTTATTTGAAATCCGTTTTTGATGAACACATTTCATTTAAAATAAGTATCTTCACATTATAAGATAGTAGGACGAACACCGAAAACTTTTTTTTTAATTTCGCTAAAAATAAGGTATAATGTTAACGAATATGAAGCAGTAAATTCTCTTAAACGGTTCTTTATGCAAAAAATCATTCCGTTCCAATTTTTTTTAAAAAGTTGTTTTTAAAGAAAATGTGGTTTAAAGGAAAATAAAAATTGTCTACGTTTGAAACAAAATTTCGCAAACAACAGACGATGTTTTTGAAAAATTGAAACATGACCTTATTTAAAGTCAGTTATTGATAACACATTTCACTAAAAAAATGTATCTTACATAACTTTAGTTTAAGAAAGACGGCCGTAAAAATGTTGTTTTTTTTTCTTCAATTTTTTGTAAAATCAAGGAATTTTAGCAAACATGAGACCTGCACCAGTTCTCCGGTAAACGGCCTTCACAATTAACAACAATGTTTTTAATCATAAAAGATGGGAGCCATTTTGGGAGAAAAAATGTATAACACAAAAAATTAAAAATGGGTCCTGTATTTGCACGCAACAATAAAAGAAAAATGCACCCATTTCCGCAGCAGCATTAACAATACTTTCTCTTTACTATGTACATCGCAGTAAGGCGACAAGTAAAAAACGAACACAAAAACACTTCGACATGAAGACACACATCGGGACACGGGAGGTTGAGAACGAAAAGGCCCGCTCAAACAGGACAAGGGCGTCTTTCCCTGGTTCTCCTCTCGGAAAAGCTCAGAGAGAGACTGTGGCGTGGGCTGTAGCAGGAAAGAACCTTAGACAACCGGTCACGAGAGTCGAACCCAGTTTGCTCGTAATTGCTCTGGCGCAACTTATCTAAACCGGTAAGTGCGAATCAGCAGTGATTTTCGGGCCCAATACTCGAACAAGCCGCTCTCGCGAGCTTGGATTGTGCCGGTCGTAAATTGGTCGTCGCCGTATTGTTTCCGGTTGGGCGAAAAATGAAGTTGGTAGCAGCGGTGACAGATTTACATCCCACGTGAGGCAGACACGTCGAGCCAAACTTCCTCGTGGGTGCCTAGCTTTATTGAAGATGTATGCCGTGAATTTACTGTATGTAAGAAATTGATTTTAAATGTTTTTATTTAAATGTATATCTGTTAAAAGAAAGTAAATATGCACTAGATTAATATATTTCGAATTCCGTGATATTTTGATTTTTTATACAACTTATACAATTCAAATCTCCTTCGCAAGCCTCGTTTTGCTGAAATATACGATTGCATTATTTTTTTTACTTTCTATAACAGTTTTCACACATGGTTAAAAGTATAAACAATGGTTGAAAACAGTTTTGTGTTATTCGTCCCCATCGAACTTGTGGTTGGCATTGAAAGTAATGCAACATGCCCCTGAACCTGAAGTTCACGTCGATCGTGTGAACAAATTAACAGTGAATGTCAGTTTCGTATTGCATGACTTCTGCCAAATGATACTTTTTTCAAAGACAATAAATTTTTAATACATGACGAACTAACAATATGTAGGCATCCACTTAGGCTTGAGTTATTGGACACACTTTTTCAGCTTGAATTTTTTTTCCTGCAGTAAATTATCGTACGTATCTGTTTCAGGGCACTAATTAAACCCTTTATACAGTCCTGTAAATCTAGTGACCATTTCTTTGTTGTTTCAAGCTTTAACCAGGAAGTAAAGACTCCATTTTAGTGATAATTCCAGACACATTTGTACCTTTGAATTCACCATCAGTTGCCTCCTTGTTTGAACTGATTTGAATATTGTAGCTAGTAGCCTACACGTCTAACCTTTAAAATGACAATTTCATTCTAAATCCGTAAGTGAATAACCCGCTCAGTAAGGTTCAATTATATAGAAAATCAATTTGTATTGCAAGTGTTATTCTCATTGCTTTCAGTGTGATTTTGTTAATTAATTTGTCTTGCATTAATTGGCATTTTTTCGCAATATAATTTTTTTTTATAATTAGTAGTAGTTGTCTCTAGCAATCTTCTTTAAGATAATTGTTGCGTATTTTGTATTTCGAGAATATTTGAAATATACTTTTGGAATTCCATGTGTTCTGACTCATCGTTTATGGTCCGTAGAATTTACATTCTTCTCGTAGTTCAGAGTCTTATTACAAAAGTTCTCCTTAACTGATATAGGAGAAATAAGTTCTTAAGTTAAAATGTTCGATTCAGGCTTTCTATTATGTGATTCAGTGAATAAGCTTGATAAAAATTTCTAAACTCGCTTCGTATAGATTTTGCAAGACCCTCGATTCCGAAAGCTTGCCGTTCGTTAAAGTGAAACCTGCAACTGGACACCGTTTGAAATAGCTAGAAGTTACAAAAATGTTAGCCCTGGGAGACACGTTTTTCTTCATTTGGCAAGTCTATACAAAAAGGATCCGGTCCTATTGGTTTAGGGGTTAGCACATTGGCTGTCGAAATACATGATCGCAATTAAAAAAAAACAACCTATTATGAGAAAATTTTGAAAATTTTACAGGGGCTTCGTGTAAAACACCTCCAAATTTTAAAGAATATTTTTCGAAATCGCAAAGCTTCGAGTCGAGCCAGATCAACTAGGGAATACCCATTTTGGCAAAAAAATTCTACGTATGATTTAGCGCTAGTGATCTTCACAGAGGACGGAGCGACGTGTTGGAAAGAAACAAAAACAAAACTTGTTGGATATCAGTGGCCCCAAAACGTAATATTTACGTTGAAATTTCGAAATCGATTTTCCGCAGTATTACATAATTTTCTCTACACTACGTATATTACACCGTATATACGTACGTATACGAGCAAGTAAAAATACATTAAAATTCATGGCTGTTGCCATCTTTCTTTCTCAGTTATATATTTAACTCTACCTGAACCTGCACTTCGACAGAAAAACAAAACATGACCTACCTTCGTGTTGTCCAAGGCTTGGAGGAATTTTTTCAGTTTGATCGAGATTGGAACTTCGAAAAAACAACGAAAATAATGACAAAAAATACCAAAAAATACCAAAAATATGCATATCAAGCTAAAATATGCAAAAAAAGGGAAAATAAAAATATATTAAAACAACATCAGAAGTACAATGAAGTGATTCCTGTTGTTAAAAGTAATAAAATCGTGACAATAAAGCAAGGCCAAATTTCCGGGTTCTGTTTCCAATCCCAAAGGTGTAAAAATCACGAAAGAAAGTAGAAAATGAGCTTGAAGTATATGTGAAGTTCTTCTGAACTCGTATGTGAACAAGTTTGCACACGGAATGTACTAATTGGCTTCCCGTGGCGTTAATTCCTGTCTGTATGTTAAAAATTAACTTTCTTTGTAGAGCACTCAGAAACTTAAAGAAAATAATCCAGTTTCGTTCGACATTCTCGTAAGCTCATATCGGCAACATCTCCAATGTGTTCGCACATTGAAGTCGCTCGTGATTTCAACCAGAAACTTCTTTTATTTTACTGTTAAAGTTATCTTAGGAGCCCCGATTGCCAAAACTAGAGATTACAAACCTAGAGGAAAGAGAAATGTTGGAAGCCCTTCAGAAAAATGGGAAGAACTCTATGTGTGAAGTCGGATCAGTCATCGCGTACACTGTGAAGTGAAGAAGAAAAACTGTGACACGTCTGTCTTATCACAGTGGATTAATTTTAGGATAACAAGAGGCATTAATATTTTTCTATTTTGAGTAAAATTTGTATACACATGCCATTTCTTGCCTTTTGTCCGGGATGAGAAAAGTAAAAGTTGAAGGGAACGGCGAGCAAATTGGAGTCAGAGAAGGGCGAATGATATCGAGAGAGTTGGCGAAAGGTGTACCTTCTTGCTTAGTTTCTCTGAAATGCATGCAACATCTTACTACCATTTCACTTTATTTGCTTGCTTCATTTTTTCTCTGTTTACTGTGAAGACGGAGATTTTTCGTACTTGTTAGTGTGATATGCTCGCACTGACGAAATTTCAACATGAAAGACGTGTGTTAAGCAACTTTTTACACCAAAGTAGTATGAGATTTAGCTCTCTTCAGTTTCTTTCCTCCTGTATTTTACAGTTATTTTATGGGAACTCGAATTTTTCTGAAAGTCCGTAGTATGAAATCAGCGTAGTTACAATTAAAATTAATGTTGTTTTGCGCATACTAACTCTTTTAGAAAACTTAAGAGCTTGTATTTGGACATTGTGGAATATTTATTATTATTAAATAATTTTCTATTGTTTTCCTTTATTTGTGGGCCCTAATATAACCAAGGGCTTCATATCAGATTCCTATTACCACAAAAATTGTAACTCAAAATGTAGATACTCTTAGATAGTTCTGCAGAATACATTTCAATTACAATATTCTTAGTTATTACATGTTTGTGTATTACACATTAACATATTTTTATAAAATTACTAATGATTAATTTGGATTGATTTTTTCTGTTCATTATTATTATTTATGTTTGGTTATAATGTTAGGTTAAATAAACGCATCATCTTTAGTTAAACCAAAGTTGGTTATATAAGAAACTGTTGGATTTTTATTCGAGATTTTGATTATCACTTCTGCTTTAATTTAATTTGTTTTGGATGGTACACAAGTATGGTTTCGTTAATTTCTTCCCTAGTAACACTATAAATTTCCTTTTTGGCATAATTAAAGCCGCCATAATTAAAGTTCATCTGACACATTTTTGAAATGAACAAAAACTGGACCCATATAAAGACCTTCAAGGAAAGCGAACATTTTTTCCTTCACACTACTTCACTTTTGCTCAACTCCATCGCAGGATTTCGTGGCGCTTGGTCGATGACGCCTGTTATGTATTAATGAGGTTCGCGTGGAAGTCGACGGCCGACAAATGTCCCTCTTAATATGGCCTCATTAGTCCTTATGCTATGTGCATACATTTATTTATCGGCTCGTATTTAGTTTATTTTTTAGATTGTTTATAGAATTTTATTAGAATTGTTTATAGAATTTATTTATAGAAGTTTTTTACGTTGTCATGGTTATTAATGGAGAGTTCATTCCAGACCGGCATGAACAATGAATTCGTGACAGGATGACTTGACCTGCTTTCGTTTCGTTTCTTTCGTCTAACTCTCGCCTCATACAAACTATACCTACTCGTCATTTGTTCTTCTATTGCTGCATTTTGCTCCTTTCTGCAGACCAACGTCCTTTCTCTCTGGGGATCACCGAGTGTCTTTCAAAGACAGCTGGACAAGAAATGTTTTAGCCTTCTAAGATAGGTCATTGTCTCAGGTATCTTTTACAACGTTTCTCTATTGCGTTAAAGAAACCGAATAATATCTAGCGCCTCTCCATTGCAGCATGTCTTCTCAATTATTTCTTGTTAATATATACACCCATCCGAAATGTTCATCAATCTCTCGTTGCATCCGAAATTTTTATCAATCCTTTTTTGAGATTGTTATCTCTATTGTCATTACACCGTATGCATATTTCTTCGATTACCGTGAATTTGGTTTTAGGAAACAAATAGTTACTTTTTCTCCCATGCGACGAAGGTGATGTCACCATGCAGCGTGTGTGCGATTCTCCTTTTGGAGTTAACACTTAATTTCCTGCGCCTTGTGAGTCACCCTCCTTCGTGTGTTAGTTTTGATTTGACATTCCATTCAGCTAATATTGTCATACGATCTTGAGTTTCAATGGCTTTTCAATGAGTTCACATCAGCGCATCGTTTTCTTTGAAATAATTCGAGTATATTATTTGGTGCCAGAGTGGTAGTTCGTCTCGAAAGAATAACATCTGGTTTCATCTAGAATATTGAAAAGTTGGTGATATTTCATGATTATTACTATTTTATGGACGAACAGAATTTCCATGGAATGGAAAATCATGGAATAACAGAAATGAAGAACCGTTTAGTTTAGAAGTAGTGAGTGTATATTATATCTTAACTATGACACTTTTTTTAATTTGCGATTAAAGAGATTTCTCTTATCACGTGAAACCGATTCAATTTTTTTGAGAAAACCTTCGAATGATGTCCTTCGCAGGCCGAAGAGTTCACAAGGCTCTTGCTCCCGAATGCTCCAGTTCTCAGCTCTTGTTTCCATCCCAGCAGCTCGTGCACTAAGCCGCTTCCCCCGCCGTGACTCGACTTCCCAGATGGCGGCAGGCATCCACGCTTCCGCGAGAAGGCTTCTTGTTTCCAAGCCTGTCCAAACCCCTTTGAGAGTAACGAAATTCCCCCACTCCTTCCCTCCCCCACCGTCCAAAGCCGCTCCGCTCCACAGGTATCCGCCATGATGACTTGGCGTTTAGGGCGGTGGGGGCGGCGGCCGGGGCCCGACAATCCCAGCCCCGCAAAACAAGAGCAACTACACCGGCCGAAAATACACTTGGTCCCAGTTTCGCTGGCGGCTTTTACATCTGAACTAGACCTCTGAGAAGGTTGCAGATAATGAAAAAGAACATTAAAATACCAATGTAAAAATCGTGTATAACGATGATACAATAGAATTCGTCATTCACAAGGCAACATAATACGTGTTGTGCCGGTCTGGTTGGCCGAGATCGTTAAGGCAGTAGCGCAGAAGCGATCTCAGACCCAAGGATCGCAGGTTCGAGTCCTGCCTCAGGCATTGTTGTGTTTGTGTTCGTCCTTTCGCCACCATATCCTGTCATCTTCACAGTTACCAACCGTTAAATAAATAAATAATACATATGAACTATTTTTTCCTCAATTTTTTTTTAGTGGAGAGTGGATATGTATTTTTTATATTAATGTTTATGTGTGTTTTTAAATTGAGAAGGTTAAAAGCAGACCACCCACCTACGTCTTATAAAGTAAAACGTGCTAATTTTTCTAATTTTTGCACTCGCCTTTGGCAGAATTCGTAATCCAACATTCTGCAATGTTACCCTGCTTTTAATCTGAATCTGTAAGATTTGTTGCCTTAAGAGTTTCTTGACAAGTGTTAATTTCAAACGAATACTGTGGGGAAAAAACGATGACCTCGGGTTTTATCCTTAGGAGAGGTTAGGATGTTTTTTGGTTGGGAAAAAAAGAAGGCTACCTTAAGGACAGTATTTACTTTTGCAACTTTTAACAAGACTTTTCAATAACTGGGTTGTTTTCAGCAAGGAATTACCATCCATTTTCATGATTTAAGAACTGAAAAAGAGGGGAATGCAGTACGAGAAAACATTAGTCTGTGAATATCACTACAATCTAACCGCAGATAGTTTATTTTTCCCCAACATGTAAGTTCTACGATCAGTCAGGCAGATCAACTTGAGCACCTACATATTTCAAATGGATTTCTTAATTTTCTGGTTAGACATTTCGTGACGATCTCGGGTGCATACAGTAATACGGCTTACGGTAATATTTACGACAATCAGTATTTTTGTTGCATTATTGTATTTTAATTTGAACATATCAATTGTGTTAAATTCGGGTGTAATGTTGCAAATAAAAGTAATGAAATGCCTTTTATAATTTCCACAATTATTATTTCTGAATAAAAAGGCGAACGTATGCAGACAGCGGGAAAACGTCTCCCCTTTTTTTTGTTCGATATTCTATTGATTTTACTGTGACCGTCTTGGTGGCTTTTACCGAGAAAGAGTGTTTTGCTTGTGTGGGTTAGCGTTAGTAGGTTTTTCCGACGGTAAAACCCCCTCCAATTTCCCCGTGTGGAAGGGAAAAACCCGAGGCAGCCGCTGCGGGGGGGTTGGGGGGGGTGGGGTGTGGGGGCGTATATGGTGTGAAAATTTCCGCGTGGGTGTCTCGTGTGACCAACTTGCCCCCGCCGGCCCGCCGGCCGGCCGGCGGCGTTGATTGACCTTTTTTTGCCATATTCGGATTAAAGGTGGGTCCTGGGGGGAAAAAATCTTGCTTTTTTTCCCCTTGGGGGCTT
>BOPP01000068.1:4030244-4137399 GCA_017312745.1 Gryllus bimaculatus | reverse complement strand
GCCGAAGCTACCGTCGCCACCGCTGCCAAACTCGCCACCTCCGCAACCACTATTGCCACCACTATCGCCACGTCCTCTACCACTGCCGCCGTTGCCACTGCCACCATGTTACAACCGCTGCCTGCGTTGCTCGAGACACCTCTGCAGGGAACTGCTTGTGACACCTATTCAGGCACCTCTTCAGAGGGTCCGGACGCCCTGCACCGCCACTCCCAGGGGCCATAAAATGTTGCGATACTTGAAGTATCTGTTTCTTTTTCATAATCGGTGACAGTATGAAAATAAATATCATAATAGCGCGGCGTAAGAATTAATTCAACACAAACAACTACATATATCAATATTGTGCTCTGCGTACCCTATCTGGTATCCTTTTCTGGTTCTTCTTTCTTTGATTAGGTTTCCATGATATATTAAATCTTGTCTTATAGGCACTCTAGTCTTGACCGATGAACTACCGTTCAGACTTCCGTTTGCTGTTTGAAAACTTATTTTCTCCGTTATTTATAGTAGTCCTTTTTACTTTCACTTGCGCGATGTTCTGTTCGCTTGTTTCTGCGAATATAACATGCACTTTGTCATTTCAAGATCCATGCCAATACAACAAAATAATTATATTACAATATTCAGTATTAATCCAAGTTGTCCAGTTACGTCTTCTTTATTATACTCCCATTATATTTGGTCGTACTTAAAATTGATTAATGCTTTATTGGGTGGGTGAAAGAACATTTTATATGACATGGACGAGGGTGATAAAAATCAAGATACAATGGTGGAGTGAGAAAAAGTGAGAATTGGATAATTCCGAAAAAACTTGCCGCGGGCACGCTTTGTCCGTCATTAATTCCACATGGATCAACAGTGATTTGAACCCAAATGTACCCGGATGGGGACATGTAACGATTCGTGGAGTGTGTAAATTATTATGTGAATGGTTATCGTGATTGCAAGACATGATGCTGACGCAATGATGAAGACGTGATGATGAAGCAATAATGGAGTGACAGACGTGGGAAACGGGAGACACCAAGAAAATCTGCCGCGAGCCCGGTTTGTTCATCGCAAATTCCTCGTGGATCGACCGGTATTTGAGCCCCGGAACCCAGAAGTAGAGGTCGAGTGCTCAGACCACTACATCACGGGCCGCCCGTGTTCATGGACCTCGTCGGCGGAGCGTTTCGGTATTTCTTGCTCGGCAGCATGCTCTTTCCGCACCTCCAACCCTCGACGCGCTCTCTTCACCTTAGCCACCGCGCTCTTCTGGTCTTACTTTCATGAACCAATTTTTGAAACAAATCACATGCAATGTAGCAAATTTCATTGTTTCATGACCGCCCCCCCCACACACACACACACAGAAAAAAACACCTTTTGATGTTTGCGCCTGTATGGTATTTCTATTAAATGCTTAAAATGGTATGTCAACTCGTCCAGGTGTCGTTGTAAATGGGAACGTGGCATTAGAGCTACAATGTTTGAGGAAACCCTCACTAGCTTAGCACTTACAATCCTTATGTTCCAATACAGGTAATTACATAAAAATGGGGGGAATGGAACATGAGTTAATATTTTTGGAGAAAGGAATGGTGTTAGATGTTTATCGTATACTGAAGTTCATATTTAAATGCTTAAAATACGATATACGTCAAAACGCGAAACAGCCAAAACAACCATCAGAAAAAATAAATGTTTTTTTACATTTAGGAATCACTGAACTCGATTGATGTAATTTAATTTAGATCTATTTAATAACTTTCTGAAATGTATCTCGTTGTGGAAGTACACGATCTTCAATGTCAGTGAACTTTTCCCGATGTGTTTTGCTGCTCAGTTTTTTATTATCTTTGAACATAGGTTCCTACATTACATGCTAGCATCTCTGTACTAATGAGAAAATTCTGCGAAAGAGTTCAGAAGAAACGCTAGAAAGCAATTTTCTTCCCATATAGTGCACAGCATAGTGTTGCATCCCATAAATGCGATTCATGTTAGACGTTTTGTTTCGCTACGAAGTCCTCACTTACCGTTGGTAGAAGAGTTTCCTCCTCTCATTAGCAAGAGGTGTTAGGATGAACTTTCCTCAAGACTAAGATTCTTAGCCAACGTCAACAAGAAATTGCATTTACTGGAAGTCATGAGATGAATTTCTTTCCCATTGTTCTAGAAACATCAAATACAATTATTAAAATGAAAATGCAGCTATTATTTAATGAAATATAAACGAGTATCAATAAATATGTTATTTATTGAAATTATTGTATTTGATATAGCAAAGAAGATTTGTAAAAAGAAATGTTCTTTGTTCGTTTATTTTCGCCATATAAAATCAATCTAGTAATTTAGTATAGTTAATTTAGTTAGAGTATGTACAGGGTACGTGATAAGTAGAGACCGGAAGCGGCAAGCGTTTTTGGAAAAAATAATATATATATTAGTTTTTTTTTCTAAAGTATACATGGTAAATGGAGAATTATGCCGTATTATATGAAAGTATATATCGAATAAAACTTCAGGAAATATGGACTAAAAATGAAAACAAGCGTATTAATAATTTTGCTATGTAGTACATGTATTATTAAAGACCACATTTAATGATAGGCTACATGTGAATGTCTTCATCGGACTATTTGCGAAACATTTTACCACATGCTTTTCAAAATTTTCAACCATATGTTTGTGAATTGAAAATGTTCTTTGAATGTTATTGGGCAATTTTTAAATCTTGCTATTAAGGAAAATGACATTTTTAGACCATCAACAATTTCTCCTGAAATAACCTTGGCAATATCCTATAATAGCAAAAATCCCGCGATTTTATCAATGGCAGAACGACACTTTTTGTACACAATTTCAGCAATTTCTCTTTAGCTGTTTGTAAATTAAGGAGACTGAATTAACAAGTAGTCATTTTTGGGTTTCAAGTAAATTACTTGTTTCAGGCTGTAGTGAATTTTAATAAAAACTTGCTGAGGTACTAATGTATCCTCATCTGAAGTGATTAATTTTTGACGTTCTTTCAAGCCCTCACAAGAACTGTCAGCCAGTTCTAAATTAACTTTTTTAATATAATCAAAATTGGCATACTAAAACTTATCTGCATCCAACCAGGTTCCCCATCTTGTCAAAACCTAACGCAGGGGTAATGGTAAATTGCGTTGAGTGTCTTTGTAAAATTAAATCAGAAGGCCTTTTCTTCTGTAAAAAGAATATTTTTAATGTTTATCAGGGGATACTAATTTCTGATTGTTTCTGCTTCAAGGATAGCTCTTCTTGTCATTTGTCGAAGAGATTGTTGGTGTCCCAAAATGAAACAAACGAAATCGACTTACTTCTACGAAATCTCCCCAGCAATTTGTGTGTCCGATTTCTTTAAACAGTGGTAATATGCAGATGTATGCAAGATTGTTAAAATATGTAATTTTTTTTTTAAATGTGCAAAATATGCATTTTCACGAAGAAAATGTACGTTGGTAGATGGTCGTTAACGTAGATGAGCACTTATTTAAGGTTTCTGGAGGTGCTTCTGCATGTTTTGTTTTATTTTTTAAGTGTTCTCAGCAAGATATCAGCAAAGCTCTAAATTCTTTGCTGATATCTAAAAAACCCTCTGACCTGATTTGTATGATCACGGAGGCATTTGGAAGGGGTTCTTGTAATCACGGTGTCGTTTGAAAATCGATAATTCTCCAATATCGCTAAATTAATATGTATTCCTAAAAAAGTTATTTACGTATAAAGACTTTTATTAGTAATTAACCCAAGAAAGTGTTTGCAAACTTCCTACAATATGTTACAACAATGAACTCTATTGGCTCCGCGAAGATTTCAGGAGCCAACAAACTCTTGTTTTTGCGAAGAACTGTTTATTTTCAATTTTCATTCTTGTAAATTCACTGAAGACAAACTAAATTTCTGATTAAGTACTATATAAGATTAAAATGGAACTCCCTGCAAATTACTCGCACGTCAACTACTAGTATTTTGAAATTGCTGAAAATGGATGTATAAAAGTTCTCCCGTTCTACATTATTGCGTAGTGCTTACGTAGTACAGAGAATGTAACATAATGCTAAAAAAACAAGCGATTTTCCGACTGAGAAAGTCGTTTTGTAGGTTACTGATATCGAAAAAGTGGATAAATGTTCCTGAATGTAGTAAATTACTTGGTACATTGATTGATTTGATGATTCCCGGCGCGTCAACTGTCAAGCTTGCATTAGGTTCGGTTAGGCTAGCCTAGTGCCTATTTTATTGCGAGTGGTGACAGTGGTATTGCTGACGAGGCTGACGAGATCCAGCGCCGACCTCCGTCGGCTTGCTGGGCTTTCCCCAAACAGATATCTCTCCCCTGCGGGGCTCCGTCCGGGACAAGTTGTAAGGTCCAGACTCGTCTCCCAACATGTGTGATAGAGTAGTGCATGTAAGTGTGATAGTGTGTGAGTAAAGTGTTAGGATATAACAAGGACGAGGAAGGGAAGAATGCGCGCGGACCGTTTCCCTTTTATTACGATACTGCTCTAGCTTGCGAGAGGTGTTAATCGGAAAAACCACGGAAAACTACCGTTCAGAAGAGCCTGTCGCTACAATTATCCTCCAGACAGAGGCTGAATTCGTCCTAGCTATGTACCTAGTGCCGAAAATCCTGCCACCGTCGGAACTCAACCCTAGGACCTCCCGATCATAGGCACTGCAGTGACATCAGTTGGTGCTCTGATCTACCTTTGCCGGCGAACTCTCTGACTTGTCGAAAAAAAAAAAAATGTTGCTTCTTTCGAAATCTTCGTAAAACTACAGTGTTGAAGAGAGATTGTTTCGTCATAAAATCAGTCCTTCAAAAATAGATATTTAACAACACTTTTTTTCACAATCTGTGTTTTTCCACGTAATTTCTCTTGAAATAAAAGCAATTCTAAAAACAATTTTTTCTCAAAGAACTCTCCATTTTTTTCCTTTAATTTATCCGTTTTGCTCGGATAGAGCATAGTACTCCTATAACAATTATTCAGGTGCTATTTTCATTGAACTGTGTAGATTTTCGAAAATCGCAAAAGTTTAAAATTTGTTCTGTGCCTTACAGCCACAATATTGAAGAGATTTTGTTTACTAATAAATTGTTTTATTTAAAAATTAGATTAAGATGGGATCTAAATAAGATGAGATATTATGCGAATTTTGAAACATATTTCGTCTTGAAAATCAACGAAATACTGTGAATAGTGTGGATTATAATGTTTTTGTTCTTTTAACCTTTCCAATTATGCGTTTAGTTAGAAAAAGCATACTTTTGTAAATCTTTCTTACCTATTAATTACTGACGATTTCGGACGCTGCCCGACACTGAGAAAGGGATTCGAGTTCTGGTGGTGCTTGAGGGATGGATGGTGAATTGAGATTGGACGAAAATATTCGATATCATCGCGCCGTCCTGTAACATTGTACAATCTTTTCTATTAACAATAACTGTTGAAACGGATTTCAGTTTACTTTTTCCTTGTGGACTGGTTTTTAAAAGGAACATGTTTCTTCTAGTTTGCGAAAAAGGGTTTTATAATAAAAAAAGAACATTGATGCGTGTTAATTTGATTTTTTCACTTTTATCCATTAAAAAAAAGAGTGCTTCTCGGTCACATGCAGCATTACAAGCGAGCAATTTCCTAGATCGCAATGAATCTTAGGCGATCGCACACGGCGCGACGTTTATCTTCCCCACAGCAATGAAGCATGTCGGCTTCTGTGACTTGCTTCCGTCTCCTTACCTTATAAGAATTAATTGACATAGCCTACCCGTTCTATATTCCGTTTCCTCTCAGACAGTAATGAATGATGTGTAACTTTCAACACGACCATTGCTATCATTGCATTTTTTTAATTAAAAAAAACTCTTCAAGAATATTTTCCAAGTGGTTCAGAAATGGACGTGTTAATGAAAAAAAAAATTAAAAATCACAAAAAGTGTTATCAGAGAAGAATCAAGAATGTTGTGAAAAAATTGAGTTCTTTAGATTTAAATGAAAGAAATTCCCTTGCAAAATGCTCTTAAAGAGTGAGGAATTTTAAATTTTGCAACTTCTCATATTAAAAATGTCGAATGTCTTGCATTCGAATAAAATTGAGAAAATTACGTAAAAAAGTAATTGAAAAAAAAAATGAAATTGAGAAAATTGGTAGAAATACGCGAATATGAAGTATACTTCGAAAGCACTACCTGAGATGTGAGTCTGTGGAGAAGGTGATGGAGAGTTGAGATGCCTCTAAGAATCGCCAGCCCCGCAAGCCCTAGGCTGAGATCCCCGACCCCCGCGCTCGGGCGGCGGCGCGCGACCGTCTCGCCACCTGCGCCCCCCCCCCACGCTCCTTCCTCCCCGCCCGGGACCCCACCCCCACCCCCACCCTCACCCCCGCGCGCCGCGCAAACGCCCGATTCCCGCCTGCGCCTAATTGCGCGCGGCGCTTGCCTCTTCCTCGCCAGAGCACCAGCCTCACCTCCGTCGCCCCTCTTTTTCCTCCTCCTCCACCACCGGCTCCGTCTCCACTTCCATCATCGCTTCCGTCTTGGTCTCTGCCTCCTGCGACTCGCATCAGACTTCGCCGTCTGCTTCGTCTCCTACGGCGCCGCCTTCCTTGTCACATCAAGTCGTCTCCATCTCCACCTCCACTTCCATCATCGCTTCCGTCGTGGTCTCTGCCTCCTGAGACTCTTTTCAGACTTCTGCGTCGCCGCCTTCCTTGTCACACCAAGTGGCAAACTTCTTCGCCTCAACTCCCTTTTGCTCCGACTGCACTACTACCTTTCCGCTGCCGCCACTTCAGACTCCTCTTTCCCTGTCTCCACCGCCATCACTACTACCTTCGCTTCATCCTCGTCATTTCTCCCCCTCTGTTTCTCCTCCGCAGTTTCTCCCCTGCCGTTTCTCCCTTTCCGATTCTTCCCCATATTCTCTCCTCCGCTGTCATCACGGTCAACTACTACGACCCCGTCGCGGTCACCGCCACAGCCTTCGGCATCACCTACGCCTGCTCCAGCTCCACCGTCATCTCATTTACCTGCACTACAGACTCCACGCTGCCGTCACCATGTCCATCGCTGCCAACTAATTCGGTACCTGCTTCCACCGACGTCTCCTGCACGACCATCGTCTCCTTTGCCGCCGCCGTCGCCGCTGCATTCACCTCCTTCGCCAGCATGTACGAGTACACAGTCGCCTTTACCGCTACCTGCGCCATCTACTTCGCCTCCGCCACTTTCCTCCTCATCCGTCGCCGCGGCTTCCTAGTCGTCCTCCTTCCTCTTTCGCCAGCGTCTACGCCGCCGTGCCTTCTCAACCGCCACCTGCGCCATCTACTTCGCCTCCGCCGCTTTGCTCCTCCGCCCCCGCCGCCGTCGCTGCTGCTTCCTCCTCGTCCTCCTCCTTCGCCAGCATCTACGCTGCCGTACCTTCTCTACCGCCACCTGCGCCATCTGCTTCGCCTCCGCCGCCGGCGCCGCCTCGTGCAACGCACTCCCGTGCGCTGATTCTTAACGTGCGAAGGCGGCGGCGGACGCCGTGCACGTCTTGTGGCGTTCCACCAACTTGCCTTGGCGCGCGATGTACCCTTAATTAACCGCCTCGGAAATCACTACGCACGTTTTCATATTTATTTCGGTCTGTTACGGATCACGTGAAGAAATAACAATCTCATTATTGTGCACGTCCTTGGGAATGGCGGCCTCGAGCAGCAGTTGGAGTAGAACTTGGAGAAGCGTTCAAGTGATTGGATAAGGTCTTATCACTGCGGTGAAAATGAGAGCGTCGAGGAAACCTAAATAATGCTGTTTTTGGTGAATGTTAACTGAGGATGTTAACTGACTAGATTCAGATGAGACAAGATTCAGAAATCGGTCTTGTACCTCTGGAATATTTTGGGGGAAGGGATCACTGAAAATGATGCAGAAGAAGCTTAAACTGGTATGAAGCATAAGCCAGCGCACGATGAGCGGAATTGACATGACATTTTTGGGAATTTGAATATCAGATTCCATAAACGCACGTCTCTGGTTTTGACTGCAGGCCTCTTCTTCTGCCCCCCTTCCCCCCACACACACAGCGTACATGTGCTGTGATTTTCTTTCACCACAAAATATTATAGTGATATAGTAATTCCACCAGTTGATTTTTATTCAATTCGGCAACATCACCATGAGGCGAAAGATATGGTCTTTTTTATTTAATTGATTTAGAATCGTATCAACGTCGTGGTTATTGCGACTGTTACAGTTACATATACATTATAATACTACGACAATTGAGTATAATAATGAATCAGTGCAAAAAATAACGTGGGTAAATATTGAATCAACACAATCATGCTATTGGATGTAATATTAAATCAATATAAAATAATACAAAATGAATGTTTAAATGGAAGTTAGAAATACTTTTAATTGACAATAGTATCAAATGTCCAAAAAATATTTGTGGCATTCCAGAAGTTAATTATGCTATTATGATATTTAGTAGAATGAAGTATTGCTTCATGATTAAATCCAAATAACTGACAAAGATGATTGAGTCTTGAACAAGCTTTAAAAATGTCATCTAGATTTGGTTCACACGTGGGGGGGGGAGATGATTTTTGTATTAAGATGGCTTAACTTGGAGTGTCCAGATCTTATTCTCGAGAGGATTACTGCGGCGCTTTTCTTTCTAGAGATTAGTGAGTTAAATGTTTTTACAGTTTTGTGTAATAAGCTAGTTTTGTAATCTGTCCAGTCATGGTTCCTTTTATTTTGCATTTCTTTACCAACGTATTTCAAAATATCTTCTGTAATACATATGTTGCGTACATTGGTATTCGTTTTTAAGTCAAGAAGAGATTGTTTTACTAACGTCTTTACTTGTTAACAGATTTTCGATTTTGTTAGGCTAAATTTATCCCTTGCTTTCCAGATATGGACATAAGAAAAAAAGAAAAAGGATACTGTGGTGAAATGTGAAATGTTGAGAGACTATCAGAAAAGCAAAACATGCTTTTAATAGATTCAAGAAACAAAACACCCTAGAAAACAGAATTGATTATAAGAAAACAAGAGCTCTAACTTGAAGAACCATTAAAGAAAGCAAATTGTCAACATGGACAAACTTTGTATCTACAATATCAAGTGAAAATAAAGTTACTGATAGTTGGAAAAAAGTAAAAATAATATAAGGTAACAGAAAAATTCACTTAATTCAAAATGCAGATCAAGTTTTTACTGATCCTACTCAAATTGCCATAACTCGTTGCTACATTTGTTAGAAACACCAGTACTAAAAACTATCTCAATGTGTTTACCCCATTAAAAATAAACAGGAAAAACAGCTCATTTAATGAGGTTCAAACGAAGATAATTGGTGGCAGTATCAAATTAATAAACCAATTTCACTATCTGAAATAATCTAAGCCATCGACTCCTCAACCAGTTCTTCACCTGATCCTGATAATATTCTCAATGCCCTCATTAAAAATCTTCCTCCTAAAGCTACAGAAATCTTACTTAAAATATTCAATCTAATGTGAGAAAATAACACCTTCCCAGAATGTGATGTTTCTTATTGTAAAGAAAGGGAAAGGATAGTCGAAAAGAGAACATACTAGATCATCGAGCTCATCTGTTGCAATTCATTTCGAATTATTACATAACCTTTTTTGATTGCATTTGTAGTACTTATAAGTTTATCTAAGTTGGCATTCCAAAGTGAAATTGTGAAGAAAATTTTGTTTAAAACAACTTACATCAGAGATTTATGAAAAGCTATCATTTGACACTTGTTAGAGAGCCCTTTATCGCCAAGTTAAGGTCATTAATAATAACTATATGGATTACTTTTTCAAAAATTAAAAATTGAATTTTTTAAATACATTAATTCAAATGGTATGTGCATATAAAAATTAAATTTAAGAAACCGATATATGACAATTTCAGGCGAGACATCCAGCGTTGTCGGTACATTTTGACTTATACGTACCGGCAGGAAACACTGCAACAGTGGTCTTAGAAATATTTATCCATTACATGATCCCATCTAAGCGAATATGCGATTTCTTTAGAACGAGATTGTGGGAAGATTTAATCTATTCATGCCCTTTGATACATATATGTAACCACATTTCTGGACAACTCTTATTTGCACCTTTTGCAATAATTTGCGAATTTTATTTCTTAAACAGACGGAGACATCCTAAATAAAACATATAAGGAAGTTTTTTCATTCCCGATTGCTAGATGTCGATTCAGCGAAGATCGCTAAGGCATAATACACTCCCGGTACTCTGGAGTTTGAGAGGCCTGTAAGCTAACCACTCACCCACGGCTGTGTGTTAATTTGCCTTCTCAAATTAGTTTTTAAACAATGCATTTCGTTCTCCCTTGTATCGACTGCGAAGGCAGCTCCGCGGGCGACCGCCTGAAATGAGGCGGGAGCGACGTGCGGACAGTTTAAGAAGTCGTAAAGGAGGCCCGTGAATGATGGAACGACCGCGAAGGGCGTAAATTTTCGGGCGGGTTGTCAGAAGAGGAGGTCTGTTTCCAGTTGAGGCGTTTACGCTGGTTGTAAACATTACGTTGTCTCGGAACATAAAATTTGCAAAATACTAATATTAGGAACATTTATATCTAAGTAGACAATGAAGAAATCAATGAGTACGTCACTATTGATAAACAAGTTGTCTCATTGAAATGTATGTACCCAGCTTGTATAGACGTTTCAAAATATTCTGGGACTCCAGTATGGGCTCCTACTTTCTCAAAATATTTTTAAACCAGCTAGCAAAGGCAATCTGTTTCTCTCCTAATATAGCAATGAAGAATAATGGCAAAAATTAGTAAATTAGTGAACTGTGTAAGGGCAGGTAATAAAAGGTCTTAAAATAAAAGTAGTGTTCATTTTATTTATGTTATTCAAGTTGATTACTGGCTGCGATAGCTTATAGTTTTGAGTTCTAACTGTAGCTTCGGAGACGAGGAGGGCCTGTATTCGAATCCCAATGATAAGAGAATTGGCGATGAGTCAAAACCGACTATTGCACGAAAATCATAGTAGCCGGCGACGTCTACAATTAGTCGTGATCATGGTTTCCTGTTCTTTCCAGGCGGATGTTGAGGCAGTAAACCACGGCCGCTGTCGCCTGCAATCTATTCCAGTCTCAAAGGGCAACTTTCGCAATGTCGGCCCTCGGCACGAAGACTGACGCCACGTAAGTTCGCTCTGTAGATTTAACCTGTACGCCGAGGAAAGGCCGCAAGGAGGAGGGGGAGACGGAGGACCCCATGTTCGAATCTCAGGCAGGTCTACTGCTCGCGTACGTGAGACCAGGTCCACACGGGCATTCAGGCTGGAAAAGTGGTCAGCCCTCTTGGCATGCAGTATCCCAGCGTTTGTCTGCCAGTGTTGGCCGTTGCTAGTTATGGTAGCCTGCGAGGAGGGGGGGGGAGGCGGTCGGGCGCTCGGCTCTAGTGTAGTGTAAGTTGAGCGAAACGCGGGTAGTGGAGTCTGGCCCGAATGCTTACATTTAAGCAGTTCTGACTTAAACAACGGACCTAGTTCAGCGCGTGATTCTATCCCCACTCCGATGTCGTGCGTCGGGCATCACCCCCACCCCCCCCACCCTCCTAGCCCATCCTATCGTGTTCTAGAAAGCTTTAACCAGTTATTAAAAAGAGTTTTCGATAATACGGTGAAAGAAGCTTAAAATCAATAAGTATTTTGTGGAGCTTATGAAATTTCATTAGCTCGTCTCGTAAACAAACAGTGAAAATTTATCATTTTTAAAATAAAAAAATAGGTACATTTCGTTACCTGTTTGCTTTATGCTATGTTAATTAGAACGTATCGGCCGAATACTTTTCTCACTATTCTCAAGATAAACAAGTGCCGTTGAACATATGAAGATACGGTTAATGTAGAGAGGACTCACTGTATTTGGGTACATTGCTACTGCTATAAAACGAAAATTTCTTTGCAATTGCTATTCTTAAATTTTCAGTATCACGTCTTTATTCCAGTTCCATAAAAGGTACCTTGTCGGTTGTAGCATTCCCTGCTTAGCGAATGTACACGTTCCTGCTTGTGTTTGACCCAAGGAATTCGGTCTTCTAGGAACACGTGCATCGGCAATTCAACCTGTGTCGATTGACGTTCTGAGGGCTGCTTGAATCCCAAAATAGGAAATCACTAGCGTACCCGTTCGAGAGCTTCGTTCGCATGTTAATCCCCTCCCTTTTCCTATCCTTTCCGTTAAGAAGGAAAGTTGTTAGTGAAACGTGTTTACTTGTTAAAAATGTGTAAACGTAACTTCGTACTTGCAGAATATCGAAGTAACATAAAAACAATGCAATCTATATTGGAAACAAAATTTCAATAAAGGTTTATTCAGTATTATATAGATATGTAGCTTTCTGAAGAATGTTCTGTGCATTGTTCGAAGAACATGACTGACCAACCTGACTTAAAAGTTTCACCGAATCACAGCTAATAACGAAAATAGATAGATCGATAATGGTATAGATAAAACACAAACCAAACGTAACAAGACACATCTTCACTGTACACCGACATTCCTGAACAATTAGATACACAGCACATGTAGACCTCGCCAAAGATTAAATGAATGTTTTTACTACACGCACAAGAAACAATATTCATCGAAATCAAACAAATATTAATAGAACGTCTAGTTGTCGCTGCGAGAGGGAATCTTGAATTAATAATTGTGCAAATAAACTTCGTCAGTCTGCGCCAATCACGGTGTACACAGATAGCGTAAATAGTTTGATGGAGGAATGTAAGCCTTCTAAGCGTGACGTCACAAAGATGGCCATCATCATTGAAATATAGGTGGCCTTGGCAGTATCGATGTGTCGTACAAGCAAAACTTTAATAGAATGTCCAAGAATATCTTATCCTATAGACTATGGTGTGGAAAACGTTTCTTTTGAGGTCTTTGCCTTCAAGGTTTTAGCTTTTAAGACCCTAGAACACTTCTTTTAGGCGTTATTTAATGATATAGCCTGCTGAGTGATGCGGGTTGCATTTGACTTGAATATTTGGCTGCATTTATTTTTAAACAGAATCCGTCATATTTTTTTAAAGTCGTGCGATTCGCCACGTCTCCGTGAAATTCGCTTTCTTTTGAAACCTCAGTTATGAAGATCGGTTGAGTGTGAGAGCCGCAAAAGGTACGTATACTACTGCAATAATAAACGACTCGTAGGAGACGATTGAAGACTGTCGCCGCGCTCGTCTTTTTTGATCCGCTGCTGAAGGCTGCGAATGGATTCAGTCACGTTCGGTGCCCGCCCTCGCTGCAACATAACAAGCCTATTCTTTCTATTTTTATCTCGTCATGCCGTGCGTAGAATTGTAGAAAATTACATTTTGTTGATTCGACAACAGCCTTACAATATCGTCGCATTGATCAGTGTAGTTGAACGTTAACAAACTTGCAAAGGTAGGAATAAGTCTGTCTCTTGAAAATTTGAGGTTGAAGGAAAGGAGTCCCAAGATGATTTATAGACAGACACGACTCTTCTCAATTTAGTTTTATTACATCTGTATGTTACAATGCGCGTTCGAGTAATTGTAACACAGAAATGTAATAAAACTTAGTTGAGAAGAGTCGTGTCTGTCTATAAATCATCTTGGGACTCCTTTCCTTCAACCTCGAACGTTAACAAATCCTACGGCTTTTAATTAAATCAGGGAGACGGTTTGTTTGTGTTCACAAAGACATTCTATGGATCAACACATAAAATATTTCTCACTTTGTATGTGAAGTGAAGCTCTAGTTTGACCTTAGGAACCTTAGGGCCTTGGTCATCTGCAAACAAGTGTATCCGCAATTCAAGCAGTGTCGATTGACTTTCCAATGAGTTTGGCTTAGCATCCCGAAATGAGAAATGAATAAGTGCCGAAGCAGCGCTTGTCATTCATGTTGTGCGGAGGAGATATCCAAGTGGCCCCAGCGGGTGGAAGCGCTGGCCCCCGACTGGCAACAAGTTAGCGATCTAGATACACACTAGTATTCTTGTTGTCCTACCCTTCATTGGAGTATGAGGTCCTACGTGTTTGTGTTTGTTGTACTTTGTCAGATCTGTCAGTAACGCGGTGCAGTCCACTCGTCCCTAATTACAGATTATTATTATTATTATTATTATTATTATTATTATTATTATTATTATTATTATCATTATTGAAGCTATAGCATCCCTACCCAGGGCAAACGCCTCCCACTCTCTGGGGGGGTAGCTCACAAAAGGACTTACCAGGTGAGCTAAATCCTGGCGAAATTAAATTGTTTTTCTTATTTATCAATTCTGTTATAAAGATTTATAGACTACTAGTTTTTAACAAAACTTTTGAATTTTCTTGTAGCACTATTTTCACTGTTAAGCAGTAGTATGCCAGACACATTAACATGTTTCACACTCATTTATCTTAAAATGGGTTATTTAAACTTTTATTTACATATATATTTACAAATTTGTTCTTTCTAGAGTTTTCGTTGTCACTTCTTTCCACTTTACTCTGTCTCCAAGTATGCGGTCCCATAAGTTACCTCTTTCATTAACAAGTTCGTCTTGCCACCTTTTTCTTGGTTTTCCTACACATCTCCAGCCTATTCGTGGGTCCCACTGGGTGACTGCGTGTCTCCATCTTTCCGGGTCAATTCGTCAATTCGGCTGATATGTCCCATTTCCATTTTAATCCCTTTGCCTTTTGGGCTGCGTCTATTAATTTGGTCTTCCTTCTAATGTCAACATTCTTGACTCTGTCTCTTAGATTAATGTTCAACATTTTCCTCTCCATTTTTCTATGGAACAACTCTATCATATTTCGTTCTTTTACATTAAGAGACCATGTTTGTGGTCCGTAAATTAGGACAGGTAACACAAGCTGTCAAATGTTTGTCTTTTTATTGCTATGTCTAATTATCGGTACATTTACCTAATTTGTGCTAGGTGAAAATCGTGGGATTTGCGGGATGGAATCTTGATCGCACCAACTGGCAGTGACTGTTGTTTTTTAAGCCCTTGTTGACGCTACCTTGTAGGTCCGCTTCTCATTGAACGGGAAGGGACTGGCATTGGGTAAATGGTCGCCCAGGTGTAGTGCGAATCGTGCTTTCCCAGGCTTCTTCACTACCCGGGAAGGTTGGACATAATGTGTGTTGGTTTTTATCTCTAACACTCGGTTTAGTTTCACGCTAAAAGATCCTATAGAATTTTAATAAAATAAGGGAGAAGGACTGCTGTGACTGTGATTTTAGATTTTTAATTAATAAATGAGCATGATTTCTGGCTTTTGACATGGAATTATATATGTAGAGAAGATTGAGCTGTCTATTAACTTTTAATATGGAACCCACGATTAAATTTAAACTTCCACATGCTCTTCGTGCATAACCACGTATGTATGTTTCTATGTATGTATATACGTACTCTCGCACATCAGCCTCGTGAGGCTAGGGCGTGCCACGGCGTCCCAGCCTGTCGGCTATTGACTCGCGGGACGTGTGGTAAGCATGTCGCCACTCTTTACCTAATTTATTTGGAATTCTCTACCAGAGAGACATTTTCAGGTTGTCATGTAGCTGTACGAACTAGGACATGATCCTGAAAAGTGACAACTTAATTTTTGTTCTACCCGTGAATTGAACCTGGGGTCGCGACACGGAAAGCGAGCTCGCTACACACGTGTCACCAGGCTGGACAACGAGACAACCATGCACTAACGTAATTGTTGAAATATGCTTTTGATTCGATCATCACTTTGGATCTTACTCTTTGTTGTTCATGAGATCTTCGCTGTGGTTATAGTGTATGAGTTCATACGTTTTGCTCATTGTAGCACACTGTATTTTTGAGGGAACATTGAATACATAACGGGATGTGAAGAACATTGGAAAGTCGTAAAGCCAAAAAGACTTAGTCACGTAATGGGCCTGTTCCTTATTTTAGTCTTTAAGTGATTCCTTCCAACGCCTTATTAGCACTACTTCCATACTTCTTCCGTTAAGGCTATAGTTGTGTGTTGTGCGGATGCGATCAGAAGACTTCTTGGCCGCATGGAAAGACTTGTCTTTTCACCGTAAATCAAAATCCTCCTACCACATGGCAAGTAATGACTAAAGACATTCGCACTAAATCATTTCGCCTGTTCATATTGTCAACATGTCAATTGTTTCTATCACGTTCAAGTTTTAATTAATCTCTGATGTCAGCGCTCCTTTAACAGTGTGGCCAAAGCCTATAACGGAGTTAATGGGGTTAAAAGACAAGAGGTTTCACAAATCTTATTGAAATATTTTGAGTTTCTTTTTATCATTTTTATTGAAAGACCGTATTTTATCTTTTATTCTACATTTCTTCAGAAAATTTAACAGAATAAATAAATAAACAAACAGAAACAAATTAAATAAACAATTTTCGACCTTTTTGTTACTTCAGTTCTAAATACAGTTTAGTTTATTTTAGTGAAATTTTACAGCTCGCTTTACTAGCAAAATAATAATTCATAGATTCCAAATTATTGGCGGGTGCCGGAAATCCGCCGTACAGAATTCGCCTTGTTATTTTCATTTTAAATTTATGATCTGCAGTTCCAAAAACATTGTAATCTATTGTAATTGTTTTATGGAGTTCATGTAGTTTCATTGATATACACTATTTTAAATTACGCCGCCTTTAGGGTTATTAATAATAAAATATTATAAATTGTTGTAAAGTAAGATATTTTTGATTTCATAATAGTTGGAAAATAATGATTTTTCATTGTCACCTCGTTTTCGCAATGTGGCAATAGAGACCTTTTTGCAAACGTTTGCTAGCTTTTAAGCTTTTAAACCTATTTTGAGTTAAATTTCCTAGCTGCAGTTTGGTATCTTTACGACCTTCTACGTGAGCAAATATCAAAGTTTTATCTGGTCATTCAACAGTAATATTACAGTTGATCGTTTCGGAAAAAATCCAGAATTCCAATTTTTATGGGGGTGTAATTTTTAAATGGTACGTTACTTATCATTAATAGGTTACATAAGTACACTGTTATGTGAAAGTACCATAGAAAATATTAAATCTCTAACTCTATTCGTTCTTTGAAAAATAACTCTCTTAAAAACGAAATATGTTCATTGGCGTTGGATAGTTTTGGTTGCGGTTATAAATGTAATATAAACATTTTAGGTAATTGAATAACAATTTGCTTTGTAGGCTAGGATTCACTTAATCCAATGCATTTTAGTTTAAAACGCGACTACCTAGCGCTAAATCATTTACAAAAATGTACATGCCTACAAACGCGAAAAATGACGCATTGCTTACAGCAAAAATGGCCGCCATTTGTGAACCACCGCAATAATTTTTGGATGATTTTGAAAACCAAAACATAAGGGAATTTGTATAAAAAGTTTGATTTTTTTCTGACTAATTTATTTAATTCTGGACCGCTTAAAGTGGAAGCTAGTGTCGTCGGGTTCAGTTCGCTGTAGCACGTGGCCAACACTTGGAGCACGTCCGCTAGCGGTGCAGGCACGGCACGGCGCGGCAGCGCGGAGCAGCGCGAGGGCGCAGCCACCGGCAGCGCCGAGATGCGAACTCCTCCGATGTGGCACGCGATTGGCGGCACCGTTAGCCTGGCTAATTGCGGCGCGGGCCCGGCGCGGGCGCGGGGGCGGACGGAGCGGGGGCGCGGGGGCGGGCGCGGAGCGGGGGCGGAGCGGAGCGAGGGCCGTCGCCACGCGCTGCCCCACTTGCGGCGGCCGCTGCCCCCGCGCCCGGCGACCACCCACGCCCCACTCGCCCGCGTGTGAGGGTCGGGCGCGATGGGCTCCTACGGCTGTCGGCCTGTGAGATGGGAAGTGATGCCCCTAGATTCGTGTTTACTTTGTCGTATACTCCTTACGCAGTACAGAGAAAGGATTGTAATGCTGCGGGGAAAAACGGTGATTTTTCGTATTCTGGAGCCCTGATACAGTAAACGTGGATAAATCCAGTCCTTCATGTATTAAATTACTTGTATTCAGAATCCACATTTATACGAAAAATCGATAGACGGCTAAACGTCTGACCGTATCTGTATTTTGTGAACACGCAGGAACCGCAGAAAGCATTTTCGCCAAAATTGACGCTTGCCCTGAACAGCTGCGTATCTTCTGATTCTATTTTCGCTTTTATAACGATTACAAGTACGTATAGTACACGAAATTGATTGTATCAAACGAATATATAATTCATGTCTTTACCTCCAAACATAAAAAAAAGCTTCCTAAATAGTCTGAGAATGAAACCCCGTAATTTTACTATAACATATTTAAATTGTTTACATTAAAATTAGAAATTGGAGAATGTATGGCAAATGTAATCGCCCTGCAGATAAATAACTAATTTTTCGTGACGGTCGATGCAGTCTCAATAAACACATAACCTCTAAATCCTAAACTAGCTAGTTTATTCCTGACACACTGAAATTAACGTGTGTCAGAGTAAAAATTAACTGTGAATTTCCTGCCACATTATATTGGTATACAATGGGTATTGAATTTTTCATTAAGTCCATGTTTATTCTGTATTTGTTTCGAATTCGTGTTTGGTAGTGACGGGGAAATTCAGTAAAATGTAAGCTATGAACATATCTGTCGTAGGCGATAAAACAGGGAAACAGGTATCCCGTCTTGTATGCCAGCGCATTTGCAGAATTCTCGCCAGAATTGTCGTGTTACGCATTTCAGTTTCACAACTTGCAAAAAACTGTCTTATTTTCTCAAAAACTGCTCCATTTTTTTACTGTTTTCCTCGTGTATGGCAAGGAACAGTAAAGAAAGTTACTGCTGGTTCCATTTTGGCTGAACTCTCCGTATTTTCGAAAATTGCAAATCTGCAACGTTGATGCATGATTTTTTTACGTTGTGGAAATGTGTTTTTCAAAAATTACATCTTTAAACGAACATTTGTTTGAAAATATGAGCAGGTTCGCGGAATGTTTGCAATTTTTTAAATTGCATATTCAAATTACACTAACTTCTTTGACCAGAATCTTCCGGGAACTAACCGATTCCTAGACGACAATGACAACACCGCTAATGGCAGTTTGAATTCCTTAGAATAACTTCTCATTGTTTCTGGATGTATGGGTCCGAGTTTTGTATTGTCCAATTTGTGTTGATGCATTAGTTTAAAATTAATTAAATGTTCACGCCCAATACTCTGCGTTTGGTAATGAGTTTTATAAATGATTGATGAGATGTGTTAATATGGACAGAAATTGCTGAATAATCATTTAACTTAACCATTGCGAGAAAGTACGTGCTGTTGTAGCATCTAGTGTTTGGTCGAAAAAATACGTCACACTATTGGAGAAATATGTGTGAATCGATAAATTATTCATGAATTCACAAATGTAAATTCATGAATTGTTGAGAAAACGCATTTAATGTTCGTGGGACGTGGGTCAAAAGTGACAACGCCATAACGAACATTTCCGCTCTCAAGAACTTAAGGGAAGAGTTAGGCGGCGTTTACGTTCACAGTGGAGCCGATATTGGTCGAAATTTCGGTCGGGCAACGTCTGGGAAAATGTTTTATTAGAAATTGCATGAACTTCAAGCAGAAATTACGCGAAAAGTACTAGTTTTTTTTTTCAAAAAAATTACATGACCTTTTTTAAAGACCTTATTTGTTTTAGAACACATTTCATCTAAGACGAAAATCTCTATCTTCAATTTTGTACTTTTGCAGTATTAACTTTTTGCGATTTTCGAAAATAGAGGGTTTACCGGAAAAGAGACTAGCATCACTTTTTTACCGTCGTTTGATACAGGCGAGGAGGCAATGTAAAGAGAAAATGTGTATTCGTTTTCGAGTAAATATTTTTTAGCACCGAATATTGTTAGCAGTTATCTTATTACGGATTCATTTTCTGCAATTGCAAATTTTATATATGCATTTTATATATATAATCTTAATTTTCAAACTTTTCTCAGGATTTCTTAGCAATAAATCTAAAGCAGCTGCTATGTCTTGTTCCAAAATATATAGTGGATTTAATCGTCGATTACGTCGTTTTCCTCCATTGCTGCGAAATTCGCATTGAACTGGCAGTCAAATGGGAGAAAAAACAACCACCCGTACCAACCCACAGACGGGAAAATTATATAGTTTATGGAAACAATGGAACTTATTTACATGGAAAAATTGTAACTTAGAAATGCGGTCTTGAATGAAATATTGTCCATCTCGCGGCTAAAGCGACTTTTCGTGAAACGACAGGGTTCCTGAAATCAACGTATCGGCATCTTCCGGGAATTCTCTCGTCTAGTCATGGAGGCACCCGCTTTCTTGCCTTGTAACGTTTGCACTAATCTCTCGTTACCCCGAACACTAAAAATAATTTACACCTTTTTGAATATTCAAAGATTACACAAGGTTTGAATGAAAATAGCACTTGGGCCATATAATTCAGAGCTTTGTTCACTACACTTACAAACTTTCTTATGTGAGTTTAGGTGTACGAATAGCTTATATTTGACGTTCAAACAAAATCTCTTGCTTTAAAAACAAGCTTCCAGTTATATAAAAAAAGTTTGTAATTTTCGAAAATTTAGAGATTTCAACGAATACAGAATTTTTGTTATATTTATAAGAGCACTTTGTATCTCTAAGCAAGCAAATAATGATATGAAAATATTTAGCGACTTTTTGAAAAGTTGTTTATTAACATCTTAAAAATGCACTTTGAATTTAAAAGATTTTCTTACATTTTGTAGGACAATAAGTTGATGTAGGTTGATTCATTTTTTAAAATTCTTTGCATTTGCTTTAGGCGCTATAGTTGTTTGCACGGTTGAATTATTGCATAACTTCATTATTTATGGCATCTTTTGACTTCATAATAAAGATAAATTATTGTGGTATTACCGGGAGATTATACCCTTTTTGGCAAAGGACATGCAGCTTACGTCGGGGTACATTTGCGAAAGTTATGAATGTAAAAAGAATGCATGGTGAATTGTATAACCTCTTCCTTTCGAAGTCTGAAATACTGGTGTACTACATTACAAACTGGCAACCACTAGTTCAAAATTGCAGGAACAAAGGTCCGCTGTTGTATCATGCTTCGTTTGATACAGACATGAAAATAAGTAAAAATATCTTTAAAGAGGAAACTATGAAGATATATGACCTTCCAGAGATGAATACTGTTTATTCCATTTGCAGCCAGGTAATGAGCATAATAACTAAGCACTTACGAATGGGTAAATAATTTTTACCAAACTGAGTGCCCGACATCCAGAGGTGTCGCCTGAAGATAGGAAGGGACGCGAAGTGTCTGGTTATAATCAACTGTAAAAATAAATTTAAAAAAATAATTACAACCAGATGCAATGCCCTAGATATCACTCAGACATAAACTAGAAAGGTACTTCCGGATTTCAACACTTATGCTTTTGAGTGGACAGTTGTTTCATCTGACTTTAGTTGACTTCCTTTGGAAGAATAATAATTGAAAGAGCTTAAAAATATTAGGAACTTCATGTTAAAACCACAGGGGCAATTTTAAGAATTTCGCATCGAGATTTTCCGTATCTGTCTTCGCGAACCTTTCAGGTTTTATTGCGATTTTCGAACACCAACTTTTAGGAAGTGGGATTTTTCTAAAGGACCAATACGAAATCAGCGAAACATAATTTAAAAATGATAAAGTAAGAAATGCGAGTTGAGAGAATTGCGAGAAAACGTTTGTCATCTAGCGTTAAAGAAATTCTCAAGGCTCTCAAGCACATGTGACCCTCTGAATGACTGTAAGAGTCAAAACGCTTATTTGTTTCGCTCTTAATCATTTTATTCTAATATGTTTCATTTACCTCATATAAAATTTAATGATACTCGATATGTTTCTTTTTTACTCCTTTAATGAAAGCTTCAAAATATCCTAATTACCATTGGATACTCTTTATTTGTGGGGCAAGGTGAATGAGGAATAAATGAATCTGCGTTTTTATCAATGCAATGAGGCCGAATCTTTTACATAGGATGCGGGATCAAATAACACAGGTGTAGGTTTACCTAATTCTGTTTGGTTAAAAGGGAGAAAAATTAAGTTTAGTTACAAGTTTTTCATTCTCAGGATGTATAGCTTCCACAGATGCTTCTTGGATCGATCTAACTCCTACGCTCCTATAGTCCTCGACTCTCAGGGGCATTCCTCTTCAAAATCAACCCTTCGCGATTAGAGTTCTTCAACGTATTCCAACTTCTCTCTCTATCTCTCTCCTCTCTCTATCTCTCTCCTCTCTCTTTTCTCTCCTCTCTCTTTCCTCTCCTCTCTCCCTTTTCTCTTTCTCTCTCTTCATTTCTCTCTCTCTTTCTCTCTCTCCCCTCTCTTTCCTCTCTCTCTCCCTTTTCTCTTTCTCTCTCTTCATTTCTCTCTCTTTCTCTCTCCCCTCTCTTTCCTCTCTCTCTCCCTTTTCTCTTTCTCTCTCTTCATTTCCCTCTCTCTTTCTCTCTCTCCCCTCTCTCTGGGGTCGATTTTTCTTCCACCCTGCCCTCGAAGGCAGCCTGGGAACGAATCCCCAGCGCCACCCCTTCACCGTCCTCGCCGCGACGTCCCCGCCCCACAGCTCACCCGAGTCCTCAATCACGTGAAGCATTGAAGTTTCCGCTACCCGCGACATGAAGCACTCGTTCGGTGGAGCCACTCGAGGACTAGAAAGTCATGAAGGCTTGCGCAACGCAGTTCCTTGTTCCTCAGGGCCCCAAATACTGTTATTTTCTGCTACCGCGCGCACCTGCCTCGAGTGTCCATTAATAACTCGACCGTAAATCGACCGTGTTCGAAGAACGACCAGCTTTCACTCGGATTGCATCCCCTCCGCCGAGTGGAGGGCTCGGCGCTTGTTCGTCACCGTGCGATGACCGCAGAGGAAATCTGCAAATATAAGACCTCTTACTTCAAGTACTGCATTCAATGTTTCTTCAACTTAATGTGCAACCGTTTTTAATAGCATTGCGATCAATATCTTGTTCGCGAACTCAAATAATTGTACTATTCTCTTTAATTTTTCTCGTTTTAATTCTTAAATGAATAAAAACGTTTACAGTTTGTTGGGAGTCTGTCATGAAGACGTTTGTTACCAACGATTATCTTCCTCTCTCGCCTTGTACTAATTATTTATCCCATGACTGGACTTATGCGATAGGCTTTTGTTGTTTACAGTTATTTTCAGTAGAAGTGATAGTTATTATTTTGACTAATAATTTATTCAGGAAATTTCCTTCTGTGATTGAGATTTTTTCTTCTTTAATCACTATTTCATCTCGAAAACCACTAATGGGTTCATGGATATTTTGTAAAAGGTGTAAAATAGATGCAATAGAAATATGCGTTTCTCTAATATTCTTTGTGTTCGTAGATAACATGCATTTCTTTCCCTTATGTCTGTATCCGTTCACGAGTATATTCCTACGTCTGCGAATTTATCAGTTATCTGAAACCTGGTTTACACTTACACCGGGGATGATGACGAATGACCTGATGATCACATACACAACGATGACTATGAGACGGCGGTGACGGTGAAAACGGGTGAATGACTGAAGGACAACGATCTGTTGTTTTCCGTGGTTTCTTCAATCAATAACAGGCGAATTTCGGAGGAGTATCTTAACAAACGGGGCATCAGACTACGCGCAATCTTTCCTTTTTATACCTTGTACTATCCTCTGCCCTTACACTCACACACAGATAGAAAGGTCGGAAAGAGTGTTTTTTTCATTTCCGCCGGGAGGCCCGAAAAGGTGGTTTTTCAGCGCGTTCTAGCGCATAAACGGGTTTTCAAAAAATTGAAGATAGTACATTATGCAATTTTTAGGAATAATTTAACTAGTGTGTTTGATATAAAATGCATAGTTTTGAAGATAGAAGCGATAAAATTAAAAATAACGCAAACTTTTCAGGTTTTAACAATTTTTGTAATTCTTTCTATGAATTTGACATTTTTCGATGTGGCAAACATGAAATTCGAACTCAGCACTCCAAAAATGTAGAAAAGTTTCAGAGCAAGTTTCAGTTTTCCTGTATCGGGCCCTTTTCAGTACGAGGTGAGTATATTAAATGTCGGCATATCGACAGTGTTGTAAACGTGAAAATTCATCTTTTTGGTTTCAGGTTAATTTAAATATGATCTATTCAGTATTTATCTTTTACAGAATCCACTCCGTAATAATTGACAACGAAATAAAAGGTTATCGCAACCACCATTAACCAGAAATTCTGTTCTTCTCTTTCATCCTCCACTTCATTTCTCCCTCTCTTCATCTCTCTGAGTCTTACGCACACATACCTACGCATTTAGAGAAGCATAGTCATACTCGCATGATTCTGATCTTTTTTCCACGCGCCAATCTTGCTTCGCTAGCGAAAGAAAGCAAATCATGACGCAATCGGGTGCTAAAGCAGCCTATACAGTCGATTCAATTACCGCCATCTCCCTCCCCCTCCCCTCCCCGCTCTCACGTACATAGCGCCTGCCGCGGTGCCGACCGCGCAGATGCGCCGTGAGCATCGAGTCGTCCTCCCCGCCATTAGCACCGCGGAAGTTGGGCGAATTCGCGTTGCGTTTGCCCGCGCAATTTGCTCATCGCCGGGGGAACGCCGCTCCGCGCCGCGTCATCGCGCAGCACCGCCACCCGTCAGGGATTGGACATTCCGCGAGAATAGCCTGGGAACGCCAGTGATTAGCTACGGTTAGAGGGGTGGCGAGGTAGGTAACCTTACAGAATATCTGGTGAAGAAGGGTTTTGTATCATGTTTTTTTAGGGCGGCCGTTGCTCCGGAGTCTCAGTACACGTTTCGTTATTTATCCAAATGTTATCACTTTTTTTTGGGGGGGGTATTTACGGTGGCATCAATATCTTAGATACCACCATTGCCTTTAACAGTATGAAAGATGATATGATAGGGGTTGAAAGGACGAACACAAAAACAACTATGCCCGAGGCGCGATTCGAACCCGCGATCCTTCGGTTCGAGATCGCTACGGTACTACTGCCTTCACGATCACGGCCATCCAGACCGGCAAAATTTACGTTTGTTGTCATCTCATCATCAAATCAGTAGCCCCGACTGTATGACCGAAGAAAAAATCATAATAAATAAATAAAAAATACATGCATTAAAAAAATGAAAATGGCTTGTGTGATGTGAAATAATGGAAGGAAGAAATTCATACATACTTCCTATAGTTTTAAAAATTGTGTGATATTTTTGGGTGTGGGGGCGAGTCGTACAGTTCTGGAAATTCCAAACTCTCAAAAATGTAAATAATAAATGTTAGAAATCAATATATGTATCAATATCAATATCAATCAATATCAGTATCAATATCAATAAATATACCTTTCGAAACATGAAACTTGATCAACAAATCTTGATGACATAACGTGCAACATGAAAGTGACATAAATCCTTTAGGTTGGGAGCATAGTAATTCACTCTTTGTGATACATTCTTTCCTGGTGATAAGTCCTGATACAAATCTGCTTGCTTGCATTCTCTGTTGTAGTGTCGTGAACGGCGAAGTGCGCATGACGAAAGCCGTTTACAAATCCCAAAGCGCACGTGCCATTTCTCTTCGCGATTGGTTCTAGCGGAGGATCTCAGTCGAGACGCGACAGGGACACGTAGAAGAACGACAGCGGTCACGTACGTGTTTAATGGTGTCACGGGAAACGCGGTAGGTTTTGCGCTGCTCGGAGCAGTCCGCGCTGCGCTACTCGTCTCCGCCCTGGCTCGCTTATCCCGTCCCGCCCTACCCACCTCGCCGTGCCCTTCCTCCACTCCGCCCCACCCCAACATCCCCGCTCCGCCTAGCTTAGGCTGCTCCGACCGTTCCCTCTGCTTTTAATCGTCCCGCTCTGCTTTACTCTGCTCTGCCTTACGACGCCACTCCCTCTCCGCTCCATCCTTTCAGCCCTTCTCCCACTCCACTCTATTGCACTTTCAACCCCCTCCACTCTAACCCCCGCTTTTGCTCATTTTTTTATCTTTACCTTCCCTGTTTCAACCCGCTTCATTCCAATCCATCCTGTTCCATTTCACCTCGCTCCACCCCGCTCTTCTCCAGACCAACCCGCCTCCCCATCCAGTCTACCCGCTCCACTCCAGTGCACCCGCTTCCACTTTAGTCCACCCCGCTCCACTCCAGTCCACCCCGCTGCACTCCAGTCCACCCCGTGTGCACTCCAGTCCACCCCGCTCCACTCCAGTCCACCTCGCTCCACTCCAATCCTCCTCCGCTCCACATCCAGTCACCCCGCTCAACCCCCGTCCACCCCGCCCCACCCCCATCCACTCCGCTCCACCCCCGTCCATCCGCTCCACTCCACTTTACCCCCTTCACTCCCGTCCAACCCGTTCGACTCCCGTCCACCCGCTCCCCTCGGCAATCACCCGCTGCAATCCAGTCCACCCCGCTCCTCTCCAGTCCACCCGCTGCATTCTCGCCCACCCCGCTGCAATCCAGTCCAACCCGCTTCGCCATATTCCGTTCCATTCCGCACTGCCTCACCCCCGTCCCCTCCGTACTCTTCTTCGCGGCGCGCCGCTACAAGGCTGAAGCAGTAGTTGGATCGGAGCGCACTGGCCCGAAGCAAAGCGAAGAGGCAAAAAATTGAAAAGGGAAATTTATAAGAATGTTTTTCGTTTATTAATATGAATTATTATCCTTTTACTGATTTAACATTACATTTTTATTGAAAATAATGTTGTAAAACCGTCGACGATGTAAAGAGCCGTTTTCAGGAGGTGAAATTACTGAAATTACAATTGTATATACAAATAATCTTAAAATTTCAGTCCTTGTAATATTTCAAACGTTTTCAATTTTGTCATCAATAAATCTTACACATTGCTGGGAATAACATAATTTTACTCTTTAAAATAACATAATATTGAATTGCCGCAAGACTTATGTATATTCACAGTTTTGTCTTTCAACGTGAACTAAGGGAGTATGACATAAAAAAAAGTAGCTGAAACCAGAAACTAGCTAAAATAAAAAAAAAAAGGAGTTTGATTCGGAAAAAACGATGAAACTATAAACAAAGATATGTAGAAATTTTAACCATTTATTCAAAATGTTAGGTGGGCAACATTTAATAACATGCGGTCAGATAATTCAAAGAATGCCCCTTCGCGCACGGGTGAGACTACGATGACAGCATGTAATGTGCGGCGAAAGGAACTCTGGCATCAGTGCGTTAAAATACGGTGTATTTGTTCGTGAATATGTCTGCAAATAGACAATCGGAATCAAATTTAACAGGAAAATAATATATTTTCCTGTTAAAGATAACAGTAATATAAAAAGATGAGAAAAATAAATCAATACAAAGAAGCATATCTACGTGAGAAGTGGTTCAGGGCATCAAACTGATCTCAGTGACGGAAAGGTCCTAGGTTCGAATCACGACGGTGGCAGGATTTTCGACACTAGCTTGTCATCTGGGTTGAATTCAGTCGCTGTGTGGAGGAGAATTGTGGCGGCCGGCTGCTCTGGTCGATAGTTTTCCGTTTGTTTGTTTTTTTCGATCAACACCACGCGAATTCCCCATCTAACGAGTCATGTACCACGCGCGAAATTTCCGTCCTCTTCCTTGTCCCCTATCCTCATCCTTTACTTACACACACTTACACTAACATGCACTACACCGTCACACATGCCGGGAGATCGGTCGGACGCTGAGAGCTTGTCCCGGCTGGAGCGGTGCCCCGTTGTTGGGAGATACCTGGTAGGGGGAAACCTCGTTAGCCGACGGTATGTCGGCGCCATCCAGCGGGGGAAGATCACCGCCACCTCCCGACGTAAAATAATGCACTACACTTACGGGACAGACCTTAGCAGTGGCTGAGCCCGGAATTATTACAAATTAACCAATCAATCAATACGTTCAGTGCATGCGCTGTTCCCGTCGTTTCGGCCCACTGCTCGGCTCCCGAGGCCAGGTAAACGGCGGCGGCGGCGGTGGCGATTCGAGATTGGCGTGCCATATGGTCGATGCTCGCGGGCGGTGCATTGAACTGACGGCGACGTCGACGTCCGAGACGCGTGCTTCGTCTGCCGCCGTCCCCCCCCCCCCTCACCCCTCCCCTCCTCCCTGTGCTTCGCCACCCTCGACGGCTTCCATCGTCCGTTGCGCATCCTGTGCTCTCGCCTCCTCCTCGCTCCCTTCCTGCCCTTTCTATCGCTCCTTCGTCTCATTAAAATGTGTTGTGATTTTAATGATGGTGAGACACGTGCCATAAAGACTGCCTTTCCATCTGATCACTTACAACATTTTATTGTCGCAGTAATTATCTATAATTCTAATAATATTTAATATGTCGAATGATTTTCTCCACCTTTCATAAATACGCATACTTGGAATCAAAGGATTAAAAAGGAGATCATTGTTCAAATGAAGTTGGTTGTGCGTGTCGTCGGTACTGGCACATACTAATTAGTTAAAGTTACGAGAGGCTAATATCAACTAGTGCTGCATTTCGATAGGCATAAACAAACAGTACTTTACTTTCACTCAAGCTTACTATCCCCTCAGATGGAGTAATGTACTACCTATATACTATAAATATGTATACCCTCAAATGCAGTAAATTCAAGATTTTACATTACTACATTCGGTGTATGTTGTAATATTTGTGCTGCTTCAAAATATGGATGCCGATATTTTCATGGGTGATGTTTCTTTATGGGGTACTTGATAAAGAAAAAAATGTTTTTCAATGTTCGTCCGTCTGTGAATAGTACTAGACCTAAACCGTACTTAGTATGGATTTACTTCGATCGATCTGCAAAACTAGAATTCAAAACGGTTCTTCTAATTTTGGGGGAATTTTCCAGAAATCCACAGAAATTTTTTAATATTTTCGTATTGTTGGGTTCATGTTTTGCTTTTTTAATCATCTAAAATATAGTGGATATATAATTTTCGAAGAATTCTCTGAAATGTGTGCAATTGCAGAAGTTCAACTTTATCGAACCTGTTCTTGGCATTCATTATTGAAGCTAGATTTTTCTAATGCACTCTATTCTTCAGTATTAGATCTTTAAATCGTTGCTTGTACGGTTTTCCAAATATTATTTTTTGCGTAACTTTGAATTAAATATCGACTAATTTTTCACTAATATGTAAACAATATTTTATCAATAATCCATTTTTCCCTTTACATTTTTGTGGTTATATGTAAGTGAGAAAAATAGGAACCGGTCTACTGTACTGAATAACCAAATATAAAGCGAATTCGAATGTTTCCGGTAGTATTTCAAAAGTTCTCGCAACCCTGAATCTTTCCGATATAATGATCAACTTAGACAACTGAGATACGAGTATAGGACATTTTCCAAGAACAAATGTATATAAAGAATTTCTGGAACAGTTGAATAGGTTTTCTTGGAGTTAATTAAGATACAATATCGCTCGTATCATGTTCACATAAAGGAAGTTTAAAATATTTTGAGTTCTGTTAAGAGTAGGTATTGAACCTAAAATATAAAATACCTCAATAGGTAGAGTATTGCATGGAGAACAAGATATTTTTACAGTTGTAGGTGTCAAGAGTTCTTTAATTTCATATATTCGACAGAACCTGCAAATTAAAGATTTTGGATTCACAATCCTTGTCAGGAATCCAAGAATTTAATTTTCTATCCCTCTTTTATTATAATTCAGGATCATTTCGTTGTGGAGGTACTCCAACCAGGTATCTCTCACCGTCGGGGCACCGAGTGTGATAGTATAGTGCCCCGACAAGTGTGATAACGTAGTATGTATAAGGGTTGAGGATAGGACAAAAAAAGAGGAAGGAAATATCGAGCGCGGTTCGTGCACCATTTGTTAGGGGACTGTTCCGGCATTCGCCTGGTGTCGATCGGAGAATCCACGGAAAATTACCGATCAGAGCAGCCGGTCGCTAGAATTCTCCTCCAGACAGCAGCTGAACACGACCTAGGAATCTAGCTAGTTTCGAAAACCGTGCCACCGTCGGGACTCGAACTCTAGACTTCCCGGTCAGATGCACTGCAGTGCCATTAGTTGGTGCCCTGAGCCACCTCTGCTGGGTTCGCCTGTCATTCCCCCGCCCTTTTCTCCGTTACAGTTGCCTCTTCGCACTTCACGCCTGTTCTGTTTCCTCATGTACTCGACTCTGCGCCTTGCCGTCAGCACCTTCTCATGTGAAGGGTGCTTTTCCTTCTCCGCCGACCGTGTTAATGCCTCTTTCATGGGCGCCAACATTTCCGTTTCCGTTGTTCTGGAACGAAATGGCTGGTTTTTTTAACGCCATGCTACCCAAATCTGAATACTTCTCCGTCTCCCTCGTCATTATTACAGCCACAACGGAAAAGATAAGGGTTTTTAAAGCATTTATGCTAGCAAACTGATTTTGTTGTCAATTAGTGCGAAGTTTTAAAACATGCTACCGCAAAAAATTCTAGACGTTTCGAGTTTTATTTTTGTACTACTACGTAACTGGTCGGCGACGTAGAGCGCTGAGCTAATACTTGACTTTTGTCAGCATTTCTGAAATGATGGTACCACATCTCTTTAAATATTGTCATCTTTACTTATGGATAGTTCAGAGTTAACGTTAAGAAAGTATAACGTTTCTTCTGATGAAATTTCCGTAATTGACAGGTTTTAAATAATATTATCTGATGGCTAAATTATTTCGGTAGTTTTTGAAGAAATTATAATCATGTATACAGTAAAAATAGTAACGTTTCGTTTAAGAAACTAATTTCTCCTGAGTTCCGAAAATTCTGTTGTAACATTTTCAACAACTGTATTTGATTCTTCCCAGAATTTGCATAACACTTCCATATTTTTGCCCCATAATTTTGGAGGAGTTTAAAATTCCACAAACACAGTTTAATTTTATACACTTTTACTTCCGCTTTTTTTGGCGAATCTATATCTGTGGATTGGTGCGAGAAGGGCCAATGTCAATATTCAAAGTTTGGGCGGTTTTCTCTCTTGGCTGAACAACTCTAAGTTACAACGTCTGTTTATTTTACTATTTCTTGTAAGATAACAGTTTTTAATACTTCATTTCGTTACTTTTAATTTGGACAGTACGGTTGCTTTAAATTTGAATTATTTGAACCTTTTCTATGACATCGGAATTGTCAATTGTCAAAATTGCCAAACGTAGAGCTTTGACCTGACATTAGACCCACATGGCTATGTGAAGGGGTGGAGTAGTTATATACCCCTTTTCTATTTAATGTATTAAGGGTTAAAAATCAAAATATGTCTGAATTTTCATACATTCTTTATTTTCCGTCCATAAATAGTTACATAAGCAATGACAATGGTTTCGAAAAATAAAAATAGCAATTTTTGTGCAAAAATAGTATAGACTTACTGGTGTGTGTGTGTGTGTCTGTGTGTGTGTGTGTGTGATACAGTCATTTCAACACTTGACAAATACGTTTGCACATTATAGAAACAAAACATTGATTTTGAGTATTTCTAAATAATAGCGGCAACAGAAAAGGTAGGAGCAGAAATATAAAAAATAACAAAGAAAATAATGACTAAAATAATTAATGATTGACATTTGAATTAATGTCACTCTCATTGCCTTCTGTGCCTTTTCGAATGTTGTTTAGAAATTTTCTGTGCTTGATTGGTTGGATGAATAAATAGTAGAAGAGCTTTAATGTCCTTGAGCTTGGTGTATGGTATGGAAGAGAATAATCACTGGTATGCCATATAGCTATTTGACTGATATATCTCAAACTCTTGTTTCCTTTTTCTAGCTCTCTAAAAATGCTTCTTCATCAAAGCTGTACTTGTACCAAATTATTCCTGGAAATTTCAGATAGTATTGCATTTGTTTAATATATTAAGTCACCTTTCGCCCTTCTTTCACCATCGAAATGACGATAAAATCGTAAGCCAACGAAAATATATCCATAGTGAAATCAGCAGAAAGTATCGAATTTTAAATGACAATTTTCTTTGACAAATTTGGAGCGTTTTCAAGAAAATGGCGTTTAAGCGCTATTGTAAATTCGAAATTCAAAGCACTTTTTCACAGACAATTTTTGAGTTTTAGAAAAACTTAATTTAAAGTCATTTGAAGTGTGCGTAATAACGGCGTGAGAGATCTTTAAAAAAATGGATGTGAGTAATTTTTTAAAAGACACAAAAATATCTCAAAATGAACTTTACGTCATATTAAAGAATGCAATTAGCACTATCCGTTCGAATATTTTGAAGAAATAATTTGGAGCAGTTTTTTTAGAAAACTGCTTTTGAACGTTTCTAAAAATGCGGAATTTTGAGCTAGTTTTCACAGAACACAGCTAGTTTTCACAATATAACAATGCGAACAAATCACCGCTAATGTAAATGTTAACGACGTGAGAGACATGTAAAAAAATATTTTTTGTAATTTTTGAAAAAAACAACTACAAAATACTATAGCAATATCACACTACATTTAGCACTATCCCTACCAAAAGTTTAAAGAGAAAAATTGGAGCGGTTTTCGAGAAAGTCTTGATTTTTTGTAATTTTTTAATATCGCACATGTTGCTCGCAATATTGCGCGAAAACTAAAATTTTGAAAAATATTCTTACCTCAATAAAAGAACTAAATGTAGAGAATATATTTCATTTGAAGAAAAAAATCTCTTATCTTAATTTTGTAGTTGTAGGAAAACGGCGAAAAATATTGAAACTTTGGAAATTTTTATAAATTCTGAGTTAACCCTGAAAATCGGACATTATATTTAGAAGAGTATTTCTGGTGCCACTCTAGCAATTCTAGATGTGTGGGCTGTCGCATTGTCATGCTGGAATTGCTCAAGTTCATCGAGATGCCCAGTGGTCATGAATGGTAGGTGATCAGACATGATGCTTTCGTACATGTCACCTGTCAGAGTCGTATCTAGACGTATTAGGGGTCCCATAATCACTCAAACTTCACACGCCGCATGTCATCACAGAGCCTCCACCAGCTTGAACAGACCCCTGTTGACATGCAGTGACCAGGGATTCACGAGATTGTCGCCATACTCGTACACGTCCATTCACTCGAATCAATGTGAAACGAGACTCGACAGACCAGGCAACGTGTTTCCAGACACCAACACTCCAATGTCGGTGTTGACGGGCCCAGGCGAGACGTAAAACCTTGAGTCGTACACGAGTACGGATTCCACGAGTGGGCCTTCGGATCCGAAACCCCATATCGATAATGTCTCGTTGAATGGTTCTCACGCTGACACTTATTAATGGCCCAGCATTGAAATCTGCAGCAATTTGCGGCAGGATTGCACTTCTGTCACGTAATGATTCTCCTCAGTCGTCGTTGGTTGCGTTCTTGCACGACCGTCTTGCGACGATTGCTGCAGCGATGCCGGAGGTTTGATGTTTTATCGGATTCCCTATATTTACTGTGCACTTGTGAAAATGTAAATTTCATCGCCACCTCGGAGATGCTATGTCCCCCATCTCTCTTGCGCCGACTATAACAGCCCGTTCAAACTCACTTAAATCGTGATAACCTACCAATTTAACGGCAGTAACAACTGAGCCAGACTCTGGTTGGCTTATAGAATCATTGCCGACTGGAGCGCCGTATACTGATTGGTTCCAGATCTCTTTATTTCAATACACATGGCTGCACCAGTTGTTTTTTTTTGGGGGGGGGGGGCTGTTCAGTATAAGTATCTGGGGAAAGAATTGGCCGAAATGAGCCCTGCAAAGTTTTGTATCTACACTGGATTTCACGATAGTTGATCAATGGATTAGTTTACATTTTGGTAATGATATATTGTTAACAGAACAGCTATGAGTACTTTCGTCATTAGTAGAACGCCTTCCCTATTTTTTTCAGATTTCCTAATTGTGAGCCCATAATCTCGAAAAACGAGCTCTTTGGACCCTTTGAACTTCCTTTTAGGTTTCATTTCGACATTTAAAATTTGAACTGTAGTGATTTTCTCTTGTTTTTACAGTAATCTGACCGTTTAGTGCACAAATACAAATGTCGGAAATATGCGGATTATAAGAACCATCGACTTGAGGAATGTTTGGCAGCTGAATGTTCGGTAATTTCAGATTTCGTGTTGATGAACTCGATTTCAGATTTATTGTGAAGTCTTACTTTTCAATGTGTGGCAGAACTGTTACTGCCTTCGAAGACTATTCCACTCGTTAAATTTAAACCAACAGTGTTTTAACAATACACACAAAATGTCTCAAAAAGTTCACTTTTTCTATCCTATTATTCTTAACACTTATCCCTACTGGCCAATCATAAACTGTGACTCATCTTAGTTGGAGGTAGACTACATTGATCTCGCTGTCGCATGTTATTTTAACATTTAGCGAATTGTGGAACTCTGTTGGGCGTAACTTCACTCGTGGAATAGTCCTATTAAATACCACTCGTGCTTTGGAACTCCTCGCTTCACCGGTCGGGAATTTATCGACAATTTACAAAGCACTCGTGGCATTGCCTATGATAATCTCCCTGGTCGGGAATAGATAGAAGGCGATAGAAGTTGGATAATAAAAATTGTATTCTCGCTATTGAACTTATCTTCGTGTTTTTAGTATACTTTCATTCATGTTTGTACAAGAAAACCTAGGAACACGTGCACCCAGTGCAAATTTCAGTGGTTTTATGTACGAAAACATCGCGTGGGTTCAAGTAGACAGCCCACACATGTAACTTGAACCCAATTTTCAAAAACATTATTTGCAATTTGTGTTAATTATAACTTATCAAATTGCTCTTGAGCACTTCACAATAAACCTGTAGATCTGTAGGAAAAACTATAAACTTTTTTTTCTTTTTTTAGTTTTTCAAGGATTGCTGAAGGAAAAACTACGAGAGTGCTGAAAAATTGCGTCCAAGTAGCCCGTGTTTACGGTAGTTAATTTATTGAGGTCATCGTTATTAAAGTACTTATTTTTGAGGTCCGTATATTTATGACTGTACATTAATACAGTGGATCATTAATACAGTGGTACATTAATACATCTTCTGATCTGGGATCCATATTTCGCTAAATCCTTTACGAAACAAACGCAACCTGTCAGAACCCGCGACTTCTCGTATCGATGCGTTGATAAAATGATGTACGCCCGTAATCACCTCGGCCATCCAGACCGCCCAGAAGCTACCTCCCTCACATTGGAATAGGTGAAAACCAGAACGGTATAGGTGACATTTTATAAATTCTGAGAAAAACATGTTTATTTTAGGCTGTATTTCAGTGGCAATGTATTTTCGTGGTTTTAATGACCAATTGAAACACCGTGGTTTTAATGATGACACCACACCACACCTGTGCACTAAGCACCACACGACCTGTACAGTGATACCGATTTAAACAAAGAGGTTTCTCAGAATTTATAACAAGTCGCTTACTCCGTTCTGCTTTTCACCCATTCATTTCGTCCGTCCACTTGCGTCGCTGCTCCTCCGGCTCCTCGGCCAGTGGTCCATTGCCGCTCCTGTCGCCGCCGCGCCGCGTCGTCGCTTGTTTCGATTCGCGGCGCGTACGCTCGGGCTCGCCCGCGAAGCGTTGACCGGTCGCTGAGCCGACTCGGCGGCGGCGTTGCCGATTCCACGAGCCTGCACGGCCCCGTCAGTCCATTCCTCGAGCGGAATACGGCTTTTCCGGAGTTACGTTAATTGTGTTCGTAATACTGTCCTGTTAAATTCGCTTAGCGCAGCGGCGGGCCCGTTAAGGAGTTTTAACTGTCCGGTGTTCGTTGGAACAATCGAGACAAATAAATTATAACTAATGATGGCGCATGCGATATCGTATTCCAACAACACGTATTTCTTTTTTATATTATTTTTGGATTTTAGTACGTTATATTTATAAAGGTATTGATCCTTACACGGCCGACATCACAAAACAGGCTAATGTCGTTAATAACAATTCTGCGTGAAGGTGAACTGTACTATATTCAGATGGTACGATAAAGAATACAAGCTGCACCTGAGCGAACTTTCCGCACTTTGTAAATCATTGCTTTAAAAGCGAAAATAACTTGGAACGGCCAACCCCTGAATTGCGTATTACTGCATTTTGAGCTTTGTGCATGAGCAACTAATTAAGAATGCTAAGCGTTGAGATTAAATTTCACAGAAAATCAAATAGTAACTTTAATTTTATTACTTTTATTATTATTATTATTATTATTATTATTATTATTATTATATTCATCTCTATTCTTCAATTTAATGTTACATGGATTTCGAATTATGCTTATTTCTGACTATCCATACTTCGGAGTCGACCCCATCACCGAAGCATGGATTGTTGGATGGACTCCCAAGAAGAGCTATATTATCGAAAATGTAATTGAAGTTTTAAAATAGGCATTATTGTGCGTAATACCCCGTAAGAAATATTCCTGGTGTCCCACCTGTCCTCAACTTCTTCCTCGAAACTCGTGACGCTGTAAAACTCACCAGTCCCCTCGTAACACGCATACCTTTGGGATACGAAGGGAAGCTTCGTTACCGAGTTATGCGCAATTTTAACGTGTTTTGCAGTAATCTGTTCCTTGCGCCACAATCTGCGAACTGCTATTTTTATCGTCTTAAATCTGTTTGATTCAGCACTGAAGAGTTAATTCCCTATCCAGCAGCAGCCGACTTGCACAGTTTTGTGTCGATGGTTTCTTATTGATTATCAGACACCGTCTTCAATCTACGGCGAATTATACACAGAATCTTTTGTATTATTAAGATTAAAAATAAATTAAAGAAAGTTGTGTTTTAGTAAGTAAAGTAAATGACATTTCAAACACCTTTCTTATATTCAATTAACTTCCGTTTATCCGAAAGTAATAGGTGGGCGGCAACCGCAGTTAAGTAAATTATACAGATAATCTGAAATAGGCCGGAAAGGATTGAAGTTCAACACAAAAATGCTATTAACATGACTTACTCTAAAATAGCTCTTCATACATTTATAAACACTATAAATTATTGTGGTTATATACTTACAACTTTTTCTTACTTCTTAAAAAGGAATCGGCTGTCTTTGTTTTTTCATGTCGGAACACCTTTTCCTTATTTGTGGCTGAAGTTTCTTCATCAACATTTTGTCAGCGTTGCGTCGTCTTATTCTGTAGATCTGAATGAGTCTTTTAATTTGTGCTAAATCTCCGTAGTGTCTCGCTCGCTTTTGGTGTTAATCTTCTTCTTCTTTGTCGTCTTCCTTCTCCCCACTTTGATTTAAAATTTTTCCTGAAGCTATGTTAACAGTTTGCTTATTGGGAAGATGTTGATGGCCTGGTTCGTTGCCGTCACAATATATCCACTCCACCGACCTCAACGTTATCTTCGGCGACATCACCGTCTCCATTAGCTGATTTCGATAAATTAACCTAATCATGGGCAGAAACTTCTTCCTCAGCACATTCTTCCAAAAATATTTTCCACATTTGGTAAAATCTTCCTCCTCAACTTGACTAACTGCTTAACTGACTCCCAAGCAGTATTCATGTTGTACCATAAATGCAGTATAAATGTTATCCAGAACCTGCTGAGATCACTCTTCAATCCTTTCTTTCAATAGCGTTGTTATGTGTTTTTTTTATTTATACGAGCAACTTTGCCCTGCTCCATTTGCTGGATAAGGTCACGTACAGTGAGAGATAAAAAACGATGAAAAAGTTACCATCTTCCGAATTTAAAACACTTTCGCCTGGGTGGGACGGGGCATTGTCAATCAACAGTACAGCTGTCTGTTTTGAGACTCGAGGTGTTCTCTAACTTGTGGCACTATTTAGAAATTAAACGTTTAGAAATTATTTCATATATTTCAAATGGTTTTAAATAAAATTGGTAGCTTTCAGGGAATATCAGATTGGAATATAATAATGATTTGAGATGTAATTTCTGTAAATTACGTCTTATTGTAGGAACATGATTTAACTTATGAAAAGCAGTGATAATTGTCAAATTTGAGTACATATTTCCTTGAAAACATTACTTTTTGCTCCAAATGTCCTTCAATTTGTAATGGGTTTCACAAACAATTGTGATAATGTACAGCTATTCCTGTAGCTCCAGCAGAATCCTGTTACGTTTTCGTAACAACGTTCTTTCAACAATTTACTGGACTCCAACGTGGAGTAATTCCCCGATAAGTTAGTCATCGTCAATCAATGCCTTTTATCCCTTCAGTCAAGGGCTCGGCCTTAGATTCCCGAGGTTCCCATACGGTCACCCGCCCAGGACCCACTTGATGACTCGAGTTACGTAACCTCTGTGACTTCTCGCAGTGTAGTTAAGGGTCATATTCATGAACATGACTTACATGGAAGCTTATGTAAGTTTATTTAGATCTCTGGTGAGGTAGATAGTTTCTAATAATTAAATATGGTAAAATAAAAGTGTTGTCTGATATCAAAAATTTCTTTTGTTATTGTTCCTTTCGATCGCGTACCGATCATCCTCAGAGAAAGAATTAGGATTTTCGAAATAAAATTATATTAATACATGAATTATAAAAAATAGGGATACGTTAACTTATATCGATAATTATAATTCTAGTTCTTAGGACGATCGCTGCGCGATCGAAACAATCATTAGCAAAATAAATTTTTGATACCAGACAACACCTTATTTTACCTTATTTAATTATGTAAGTTTACTTTGAGACGTTGACTTTAGAACTAATCGGATTCTTAGACAAAACTTCAACAAAGTGAGCTCTGACGGAAGTAGACTTGTATAAGTTACAATTGAAACTATATATTTTACAGTTGGCAGAATTGTGTCTGCCAACATATCATTGTTTTTCGTATTCTCAGTTGTTTCATGAGCAGAAAGCGGGCAGTAAAACGTGTGATTTCGTAAGTGCAGCAGTTTATCTTATTGACTGCAATGTAATTATTTATAACAACTTAATAAATACATTTGATTTTAATATGGCCCACATTTTTACTTATTCAATAATTAGTAATTAAACGATAACTATGGGGTCATTTCGTATCAAATCTCCCCAAGAAAGTCGGTGTTAACACATTTGCGCCGGCCGACTATGGACAATTAATTTCTCGCCCAGCCGGGCGCTCCTTGTGTGAGCTAGTAATGTCCCGCCCAGTTTGGGCGCTCCATGGCCTTTGCAATCGATTATGGGGCGATAATACTAATTTCGCGCGACCCACATTTAAAATAGGATTTTTCCGCTGGCTATCCAAATCGACTAGTTTGTCGCCGCCTCGCCAGGTAGAAGATAACCCAGGAAGCTGGTGCCCCGTGGCATGCCCAGCGTCAGGGAGGCTGAGCCGCCACCGCCGCCCCCCTCTCTTCCCTCCCCCTCTTAGTGGTGGAGTGGGGGCAAGACCCTCCGGCCGCTTACCGCCCCCTGAGACTTTGGCGAGGTGGGCAGCTGAGAAGCATTTGCGGAACGACGCGGGGTGAATTGACCGGCTGTCGTTTGCCGCGCCGTGCCGTGGGGACGGACTGGAACTCAACTATGGTAGAAAATCACCTCTCATCTGCCTGCCCGTCACTGAGGATAACACACAGCGGCGTGACGCGAGGTGCTGCTCAGGAAGAACTGAAAATTACACTGTATTTTTTGTAAATGTTTCTACCCTCTGACTATCAGTGTGCCGATGGTGGAGTGGATAGCTAAGAGTTGTGTAGTGTCTACAAGCACAGAGTTTAAATTGATTTGCCATGTGTTACCTTGGAGGTTGTGCATTATTCTTTGTATCTGTAGAAAAATATAATAATAGCTTTCGTTTTGCGGCTCAGCCAATGAAATATTTCTTCTGAAAATAAATGCGCTGATTTTTCTCGTTGGAAATAATGATCCTATTCCTGGAAATAAGTTGCTCTTTCCCGTCAAATGTGAAAATTGTTATGTAGTTTTCTATTTCTTTGTCTAGAATTTCCTGAGAAATAGGTAAATATGAATATGGGTCTTTTCCCAATTCAAGCCTCAATAATTCAAAAATACACTTCTCCAAAATAATTAAAAAAATAATTGGAACAGATGTCTCCTGGTTGAGTGTATGAATATTTTCACATGGAATGAACCAGTAATTCAGTACAAAATGCCAAATGTTAGCAACTGAAGTGTCAAAATACGGAAAGCTTTTTACTTCTTACTGCAATATATTTGCTCTCGGGGAGAAAAGTCTTTGCATTCATAGAAATAATGTGTAATATCTGTTCATTTAATTAAATTTTGTTAAAATTTTAATGCAGTATAACACAAACATATTACCTATGGTCTATGGTACTGTGGGATAGAGAAACAATATTTATTACATCATTAATATTCACATTATTGAGTATTCTGCTTACGGTTGGCTGACTTACTCCTCCCGAATTGCCAGAATCAATTTGAAAGTTACCCAAAATCCAAATACAGAATCAACTATTGCCGTTAACAAATTAATAGTTAATATGAGTCAACAATTGAACATAATATTAACTAAACGAAAATATTAACAACCCAATGTTAATGAATTTTGTAAAATTATTAATTTACCTGTTGCATCATATCTTAGAGAAATCAAAAATTGGATTAAAAGAGGAATAGGTAGTCCTCTTCTGTTATCCTTTTGCAGATCATTTATAAAATCGAGGGTATCTAACACCATGCGTTTGTCAAACCTGAAGCGTTTCTTGAACTCGCTTTCCTTGAAAAACAAATTCAACAGGATTTAGTGCATCACGGATAATACGCTGAGGATTAGGCATAGCGTTTTCCCAAACTTCCTCGATATCTTCAATATCATCTACAAAATGATCTCGTATATCCATAATATCAGTAATTCTGGGAATTTTCTGATCTCAAAGATTACTTTCTGAAGTCTAATTACATAAAATGTAACTTGGAAATGAAGTCACTTTCTCAGTTTACTTTCCTCAAAGTCTATGAAATGGTAATACCTACTTACAAGCTTCAAAGTCTAAGTTTGTTCATGAAAACGACTCTACGTAATTCGAAAACTGACGCCTTTAGTCTTTAAGTACAGACTACTCAGAAATCAATGTTTTATAATTAACCAAGCGAAGTACGTAGCGCGCTGACTTCGCAATCGGGAGGTCGAGATTCGATCTGTGGGCCGGCCATCCTGATCGATTGTTTTGTGATTTCCCTCGGTCATGAGGCGAATGCTAAGATAGTTCAAAAATGGCAGGATCACCTCCCACCACCCCACCTGCCACCTCCCACCATCATCCTAGACCTACCACAGCTCATCGTCATCCTATCACTTCATTCAGCATTCCCTGCAAAAGGCAGGAGGACCTTACCATTCATGGCATCTTAGTTGGCTAATAATAATAATAATAATAATAATAATAATAATAATTAGCCTCCCACAAAAATTGCCACACAGCTAGGAGCCAGAAATGTTATTTATTGTTTATGTGACATACCGAACGGTGGTCACATAAACAATATGTAACACGAGAAAGTTTTATTTGCGATTGATAAGCTGGCAACAAATACCCCTACACACGCTTTAATACTGGCGTGAATCTACTACAAGAGATTACATGAACAAGAGTAATTATTTCCGTCGTACATTTATGAGGAATCTGTAATTTACCGAAGGTGTATTTTCTAGATTATTTCACTCATGAGATGATCACGAATGAAATGCAAGAATGACGTCTGGCTCGTTCAATTCGGAGGAACTTAACCCACGTGATGTGCACTTGTTTCTAGCACAACACAAACGAAATAATTTCAAATCAACATAATTTACATGGGTGTCCTGTAAGTCTTTACTTTACTGTACTTATGTGCATTTGGAACATAGCCCCTAGCGTTGTTCACAGACAGATGTTTTGCCGTCAATCGATTTTTTGGTGTCAAGGACCCACCAAACATGGATTATTGCTACACCACGTGTTAGAGGATGTTTTTCCTAAATTTAATATCTGGATTTATTTTCTTCTTCGGTACCAGAGCCCTCTAATAAAGACTTTTTTCTGTCGAAAATTAGCCGTTTTCTCGCGCTGTACTATACAACTTTCTCTCTACTGCGTATGGGGTAGCAAGAAAGTAAAAAGAAAAGGAAACATGGAGATTGGAGAGGTCCTCGGTTTATCCGCAAGGCGGATAATCAACCCGCGGATATTCGAGAATTTATTGTACAAGGAGAGAAACGAGTTCTGAAATAGTATAAGGGATTCGATTTGTGAAGATTAGATACATTGAATCTGTTTTGGTATTTCAGGGAAAGAAGCTTTTTTGGAATCAAATGTTCCATTCGCACTGATGCCAGAAAGGGATGAAAAATAATAAATTTCTGTTTAATTCGTCTATTTTTATTTTGATCAGACTACTACTTTTCACATATACTTTTCGCAGTGAAATATATGTCTTCACAAACGGGAGTTGAATCTTGTAGAAATATTGAGACAATCGATGTTTACGGGTCGCAATTCCATGACGACGCAATTTGAATCTATGTGCTTTCTTTCTTTCTTTCAGATAGCAGTGTCACTCTGACGTGACAGATGTTTTCGTTAACCTCTTAGGAAAAGAGACTGAAGGAAGGAATTTATGGTTGGTTCAAGAAATTGAGGAGTTTTACGTCACACTTGTAGACGAGGAAAATAGTTGTTTTAATATTTGGTATGCGACTGATGCCGACGTAGTATCGAATTCAGATTGGCTTTCGAAATTGTGGATAATGCATTAATATTTTGAATTTGTGAATACATTGAGACGTGGAAGACAAATAGGAAAAGGAAACAACAAAGATTCATATTGTCGTTGTTGACATAGTTGATATATCCAGTATGAAGTTCAAAATAACAAAGCAGATAAACCAAATTATTTCAAAACTGAAAAATTTTGACTCAATGTGATTCACTTACAATGGGACGCATATCGTATTTGTAATGGTTGTGATAATTTTTATAATAGTTATTCCCCAAGAATACCATTCGAAAATATTAGATAATTGTATAAGATCGTCAATATCCCGTTGAGGAAATGGCACTAGATGTTCCCCAAATCATTCTCCAAGGAGTGTCCCGTCAAAATCTGAAAAATTGAAAAGATTTGGAAGCAAATGATCCAAAACCAAAAAGTATGTTTTTGTTATTTACGTCCGTAAACACGCGCTTAACTGCTTAGCAACCAACCATCTAAACAACGCTTCAAGAGCGCGTCCATAGAAACGGCCGCTGAGATGCTCGAGAGTTCATTAAAAATATTTTAGCGGACTCTCGGGTTTAGATTTTACCAGGTCTCATAAATCTTTGGATAAATATGTCCTTTTTGTCCCCATTAGCCCTCTTGACCTTTTTGTCCCATTTCGTCTCTTTTGGCCCCTTGTCCCCTTTTCCGTTTGACCCCGTGAATCACTTTGTCCCGACGTCCGCATTGTCCCGTTTTGTCCTCTTGTCGCTTTTTGTCCTTTGTCCCGTTGTCCAATTTTGTCGTCATCCCATGTGTCCCCTCGTCCCATTTTGTACCCCTTGTCCTGTTTTGTCTCTCGTTCCATTTTACCTCATCTTCTATTTGTCCGTTGTCCCATTGTGTCCCGTTGCCCCACTTGTCTCATTGTCCCCATTATCTAATATGTCCATATTTCCCCATTTTGTTCCTTTTTTCCCTTTTCCTATTTTGTCCATTTTGTCTCCAATGTCCAATTTTATCCCTATTCTCTCGACTTTTTTGGTTCTTCCACTCACTGCGATTCTTATTTAAAAACGGTGCCAAGATCCTGTACAAACAACCCTTGCTACAGAAAATCGAGAGTGATGACAAAATGTTTAACTCATGAAAGTGTTAAATGTTTATTTTGAATAGTGAGAAACAATAAACTTCTATGAAAACAACTTCACAAACACAACTTCTTTGAAACACGTCCTCTGAACCTGAAGGCCTAATTTAGAGGACTTGTTAGATAAATAACAATTTTTACTTTTCAGGCACCCATCCACGAACTAAGAGGACAGCACATGTGAGACAAGTGTTTTTTGTTTTGTTTTTTAGCATTCATTAGCAGTTCATTTTCATTATCTTTTTTATACATCTTACGTAACAAAATTTTACATGATAAATATATTTATATTATGTAATTTGTGTAATACGAAGATGGCACCGGTATACCTTTGAAACATTTTATGTTAAGACATGTGCCCCCCTCTCTTACTCACCCGTTTTAATCCGCCCGTTCGGTCTTGGTGTATTTTATAACGGTTTGTTGGGTTACGAACGTTCTGATGTCAAGGCTGCATCGTCTGCAAAATCTATTCAGAGGCCCCATAAAGGCATTGAGGCTACGCGTTGGCTTTCGACGTCCAAACCGAACGCAAGTCCTGAGTTCGACGATCGTCTTCGGCGTGCGTTTCGCTCGTGCTTACTCTTCCTAGACTTGATCGTACTGAACGGCACAAAAAAAAACAGGAACACTTAAAATACCTCAGTCAATGAGAAGAGGGTTAAAAGAAGCATTACCCCGTGTTCCGTTGGAGTTCCGTAGACTGGATGCGCGGCTGTGTAAGGCGACGCCGTCGACGCGAAATGGCGCACGCCGTACGAGCAAATGGCCCCGGGAAACCTGGCTGCGCGGCGAGTGCGAAAGCGAACGGGAGGATTTCCAGAATAGGAGCGAGCGTTGTTTACGATTGGAAGACGGCTGTCCGAACTGGCGAGGCGTACGCGGCGAACTCGTTGCCGCGCGTGCGATAGTGCACTCTCTGCTCTGTACTCGCGTTGTGACTTTGAGCATGTCGAATGTAGGAACGTTCGTGCTTTGAATCTTTTTTTTTTTTTTCGGAAGAAGTGATGGAATGATTACGTAAGCGTGACCTTCAAGGACGCCTCTTCTTGGAAAATTTGTGAAGTGTCGGGGAAGTTTGTTGGAAAGTAGGAGACACGGAGGAAATCCGGGAATTTGATTGACAATTGAATTGAATTTGCCTTATTTTACGTGGCGAGACTGTGGACAATCGGAAAAGTGCTTTCGTAACTTTACCAAATTATCTTGTGTTAAATTATAAAGTGTGTTAGTGTTGGAAGTAATTTGGCATTTCTTTTTAAGGAAGATGCCCTTATGAGTGCGTGCAAAATGATAGCTTTTTGCTGTTTCTTTTGTACATTGAATTTAATGTGTTTTTTTCTAGTTAAGCGTCTATCAATCAATATTTCTATATACTTGGAGATAAATTGTTTATTTGAGCGAGTTGGATGTTGCTTATAGGTGGTTATATTTACCAAAAATCTTCGCCAATTTCACATAACGTCTTCTCATTGGTGGGTGGTGGGCATCTCGAATTCGTTCGCAACAATCCGTATAATTTCGTAAATATACGGTCGAGACCGATCTAAGAATTGTTGATATAAAGGTAATGATTTGGTACTGTATGCTAATGTTGCTTTTCTCCCTTACCGTAACGAATGAGAGAGAATCGGCTTACTTGCACGATAACATGGGGAATGACATCAAAAGCCTCCGAGCGGAATAGCGACACATAACCTCAAATTTTAAGGTGCGGTGATGCTTCGCTACGCATGTGGAGCGTACGATGTAACGATGAGGCTCCGGTCTTTGGCCTACTCGATTAATATAGAGCATCCTTGTTTGTTCAATACAAAATTTCCCACTTATTTTAATTCAAAGAGCTTTTTTGACGAACACTTTTAACTCAACTTGGACCACGCGTGTCGAAGTCAGTGATGAGGTTCCAGCCTTCAACCTACAGGTCTAATATAAACCGTCTTTGAGCCTGGCCAAGGAATACTTTCCTAATCATTTTATTCCAAATACTTTCATAATTAATTAAAACGTGACATTAACGTTTGAATTGTCAAACAGAATGGCCTCGTTCCCACCATTCGTTCTCCGCTTTCTCTCGCTGTTCTAGCTATGTTGCATCTGACTCGATTCGATAAGGGAAAAGACTCAATGATAATTATTATTTTCCAAGAATGTAAGATCTTATTATTAACTGGTGGTTGGAAAACCTACATATGACGATCAGGTTTACTATTCTGTTGAGAGAAAAAAATGCTGCGTCTGCGTTAAGCATCACAGTCTGAGGGTTCGATTCCAGGATCCTACTAGCTTTTAATGCCTCTTTTTTTTAATGCATATAAGTTTTTTAATTTATTTGTGGCATAAAAATATATTGGAGTTTATAGATTTCATGGAATAGCGATTAATTCATGCACGTACGAAGGCCTTACGTCGTTGTGAACTCGAATACCTAGAGGGCCGTAAAACTATATTGGCATGAAAATACGTTTGAAATTGCCGAGGAATGATAAGTACACATCGGCTGGCATTTAGTCTAATTATATCATCTACGTAGAACAAATTAATCTCCATACGGATTTCTGAAAAATATTTCAAGATTCACCAGTAAACAGGACAGTATTCGGAGCAGAGTTGAAGAAAAAAACAGGTTAAAAGTACGCCCTGATTTGCAATTGTAATTCGATTTGTTTGTTTGATTGTTTGTTTTATTGTAATATACATTTTGTTTTATTTCGTTCATATAGAATTCATTCGATTAATTTGAAATACAGTACTGCCGAATATATACACGAGATGATAATAAACACACCTGAGCGTTTTTCATAATATTAGCAATCACTATTTACTTTTCCATTCAGAAGATACCCATAGATAATTTAATTAATCGTTTTTGCCGTAGCCTATATATCACCGCAAATTAACGAGCTTTTCCCAAGAATAGAAACGCCACTGTAGACTCAGCACCCGCTGCAGACAGCCGGTGGACGGGCTCAAGGTGTGACCGTCTAAAATACGGTACGATCGCAATATTTGGAAGATATAAGGCTGTCATAATTTGCTCCCTAATCCGTTAATTCACAAATTTTTTATTTCCCTTCGTATTTATCCGAAAAAAGTACATTTTTTAAACTTAGATAATACTTAAAACTTTGCTGAGAGCGCTGAAATGCACAACCTTCTTTACATTATAGAAGAAGAGAAATCGTCAAGAAATTGCTGTGCCGAAACGAAGAGTTTCTCGGCAAAAATCCCATAGAAAACATTTGTTCAACTAGCCAAGAAAAATGATGATGTATTTTTTTACTTCCTGAAATTATTCACCTGTGTATGGTGCGTCCAGGTATTACTGTCTCCCCCTCCCCCCCTCATCCTCACCCAAGTTTTAAGATTTCAAACTCATATAATCATTCCCTTAAACAGAGCATTTCGTTAATATTATTGTGTTTGGATAATAAAGTAACAATTCGTAACATATGGCACGGTTGCGAAACATGTTTGAATTTTACTGTAAGTTTTTGTCGTACGAGTAGTGTTGTCTCATTTGTTTGTGTTTCTTGTGATGAAATTGGAGTTGTCAATACTAGCAAATGAAGTTTGTATTCTATTGTCAATTGACTTAATTTTCAACTCGTGTTGTTTTTAGTTCTTGTTTGTATGCGTTTGTTGTGATTAAATTTGAGATTTTTGAGATATTTTAATCGTAGGCGTTTGTTGTGATTAAAAATGAACATTTCTATGCATACCGTTGTAATTTTTGGTAATTTATCTTCAAATAAATTATAGGAATATTAAAACGTCGAAATGATTTCTCACGCGTTTTTACGTGTGGTTTTTAAACTCGTATTTTTGGGGTCGGGGAAGGTGTAGTCAACCCTCATTTGGTGCTTGTACAGAATTTTGCGTAGGTTACACCTCGTACACACTGCCCCGAAAAAATCAATGGACATCGACTGCGGAGGGCTACGTCTTCAAAAAGAATTCGAAAGATTCTGGTCCACGGTGGCGGCAATTGCTGCTCAAATGCTGTGTGTGTATGAACGAAGTTGTTCAAATATACGAATATAAACACCCGAAAATGCACTATTGCAACCGACTCATGTAAATGTAAATACGAATATGCTACTTGACATTTCACAAGCGTCTCCTTTCCCACAAAGAGATAGGACTGAGCGAAGATGTGAAACAAAAATCTCCAACCGGCCGGTCCCCTCTGAACTTATTGATAGTTTAGACATTTTGTTAATGAAATATCAATGCAGAGATTGTTTTCGGCAGCTCTGATCAGACCGATAGTTGTGATCTTAGGCAATTTAATATTTGAGGAAAAATTAACCTCTTTCTTGTGTCTCCATAGATATGTTATGTTAAGTTGGTACAAATGGAAATCATTTTTTTATAAGTTGAATTGATAACATTGGATACATTATGTCGAAAATAGATTTTTTTCTCAACATCGGTACCGAATTTCTAGTTACGACGGCATGATGTTATGTATTGGCCAATAAACCACGACATTTATATGTTGTTAGTAACAGAGGAAAACGCCCATATTTTAATCGTAGGAAGAATGGCAACGTTCCATGTACTCCTTGCTCGCACAGTCAGCGCGCAAGACCTCATCCGAGTCTTTACTGCGCCTGGTCGTAGGAGAGGCGGCGCCCATATCATTCCCGTAATGGATGGGCCGTTAGTCGCTATCTGCTCCTGCCGGTGGAGGGCCCTGCGATACGCCAGACTGCACTGCTCTGCATCGCGACTGCGACTGTACTCGATGCTTGCGCCCAGCCCCGCCTCCGGCAGTGTGGTTTCGTTTTCACCATTGCCAGTGAGTGACATTATTGATTTTGCGGAACCGATATTATCGTGGTCGAAAATACTTTTACTGTCGTAGTTTGGTGCGCAGTAGCCAACTCGGATTTTTGTTAAGTGCATTACAATTTATACATCCTTGAAAAATTCTATTTTTTTACGGAAGATATTTTTACATATTTGGAAAACTGCAGACCTAATGATACTCCTATGCGCTTGACCAATCGCACACGTGCGAGGTCTACGTAGATGCTACATACTTCTTTCCACCTCTACTTCACGTAGCAACGTACCATGCCACCCTCGCGCCCCTCTCACAGCCCCCACCGGGCACGCAGATTCCGCCCTACGCCCCCACCTCCTCCGCTGTCCCCGCCCACATGCTCTGTTCCAACCATGGGTGGATCCAGCCGATCGTTTCGGAGGGGGCCATCATATATTTTTGTTAAATAATAAACATTTGTTATTGTTTGCGGCGGCGATGGTGTGACGGTTAGCGTACCGGACTGTTATACCCAAGCTCGCGAATTCAAACCCAATCGAAGCCGTAGATTTTTAGAGCAACAAAATCCTTCGTACGCCTTCCTTCGGAGGGGAAGTAAAGCCGGCTGTCCCATGTTAGTAGATTTACTTGCATGTAAAAGATCCTCAAGCCTAAATGACGCCTCTGAGCTAAATTCAAATCGCCTGTTTCTCGCCCAAGAAATACCTCCTTTCTCTGCTAGTTGATGAAAGGAGCGTAGCGAAATTTGCGTGGTCAGACTGAAGAGCGGGCCTAATGGCCCGAGTCTCGCCACGTAAAATAAGGCAAATTCAATTCATTGTATTTTATATTATTTTTGAAGTGTGTATGATTCTAAACAATATTATTTTGTAAATAATTACGTAATTCGAATATAAATAAATATTTAAATCAATGTTACCAAATAAAACAAGGTAACAAACGAAACCTGTAGGACATTTGGTGGGGACCATGGCCCCCATGGCCTCCCCCTGGATCCGCCACTGGTTCCAGCACGCCATCGCACACACATTCCTATGTCGCCTTTCCTGCGAAGTCGCCCACCGGGGAGCCACCATAGCAATGTTCGGATCGTCTCCGGCCTCTCTGGATCTCTGCGTCCACTCCGCTTGCACACTCCGTACAGTCCCTGCGGTACACCCGCCGCTTGCTCCAGCTGCGGCTCCTAGTGGTCAGCGCGGCGCTGCCGGAAGCTTTTTGCTCGTCGCAGAGGGCAGTGTAGGAGGCAGGGAGGGTGGAGGTTGGAAAATCATTGGAGAAGAAAAAGAAAGTGACCAAAATGGGCGAGATTTTAGTAGATGTGGGGAAAAAACTAGAGTGAGAGTCTGGGCGGTATATACCATTAGTCCGCAATAAATGAAGTGGAGGTTGGGTGCAAGAAATGTGAAAATGATCACCAAAGGCTAATATATATGTTACGACTAATGTCCGAATCTGGCTAATTTCCGAATCGTCAGTTAATGTTCTCATTATTCAAAATGGATATTTAAAGCACGGAGTAGGAACAGCGAAGAATACTTCGGGCGGATTTAAGCGAGAGCGCACATTAACCAACGCGATGTGACCATCAGAGGTGAAGTTCGTTACGATGTCGAGGTATATAATGCATGAGTAATAATAGTGCGTAATAACGCCTGATTAATAGGAATCAGACAGTTGGTGGGAGGCTTCTAAGGATAGTGAAAGGGAAGGTCTGTAGTTCGGTATTGCACTACGTCAGTCGAAATTTTCTATTTACACGATCAGTCAGAATAACAAATAATCAATAAAAAGCTGTTACTCAATAAAAATTATCGTTTGTAATTAATTAATATCACATTATTATATACATCATGGAATACAACTATTCAGTTCCCTTCATTTGCACAAGGCTCACCTGACTAATCTGGTGAAGTGAAAGCCAGCGTGTATCTGATTGATAGGCTCGGCTAGGAAAGGATGTCGAGGGTAAATCCAGACTTATCGTTGTTCTGGATAATAATGGTGTTGATAACGACGATGACGATGTCATTGGTTAGTGTCCCACGGCTTGGTTATAAATAATTTGGACTTTCCACCACCTCAATTCCGCGAAATCACTATACCCGTGTAAGTGAGAGATGCGGTTCGAAACAGAGGCTGGCGGTACATGCCTTTCGAACTGTCCAAATCGCCTGCTGTTTTATGAAATCGAGTAATTACGAAACCTTCCTGGAACCTTCAAGGCATCCACAGGGATCGGTAACGAAACTCTTATATGACGGAGCATTTCTAGAACGAACGTGTACTTCAGTGTGATTTTATATTGTGATTCCGAGAGGTCTATTAGAAATAATGTCTCCGGACAGGGTCCGGCAGCGAGCGGAGGGGGCGGGGAGGGGTAAGGTAGCGCGGATGAAAGTGTCGAGAGGGGCAACGGACGTTGAGGGGGGAGGGGAGGTGGGGCGGCGGAGGTTCGCCCTCCGCCTCCGTGCTGGAATGCGCGTCCCCGCCTCGCCTCTCCGCGCCTCGTGACGCCGCGAATCTTCCGGAGCCATCTGGCCGCCGGGCGCATGCGCAGATCTCGGCGCCACTCTCGACCGTCGCCCTGATATGAACTTACGAACTGCATTCAGCGTGCAGCGTTCGTTTGTAGGAGTAGGCGTGGAGGAGGTGTAGTGATCTGATCACTCGCAATCCACCTCTTGGACACCGAGTTCAAATTCCGGTTAAGCCAGGTGGAATTTGTGATGGACAAAGGGGATTAGTGGCTGGTATTCACAGCGTGCCGCCATTTTTCCTGCCTCTCAGTGTTCCGTCTTCTATAATAGCATAACACCATAACAACTAATCAATCAAAACCTTTCGTGCACTTGTATGACTTTAAGGCTTAGGAACTGGCACCATAATAGAAATAAAATATATGAGTAGTATGGGCTTATGGGTTTTTTGCTTAAAGGAACACATCCCGGTACAAATTACTTATGGATAGAAAAAATATAAGCATGTCAAGAATTGATGCAAGAGCGTATGATAGTTGCAAATGAGCTACATAGTCTTCGACTGGTAGGTCGGTTCGGATCCCTAAAATGCACGAATTTTGGACATCAGCAAAAAAGCTGCTCTGATAAGTCGTTTTCATGATTTCCTCCCATCAAATGCAGACATGTGGTGACGTTCCTTAAAAAATGGGCCACGAACCACGCGCGGCCATCCTTTCATATCATCTCCCATTATTAATGCCAAATACCGTGCTGATCCAGCAGCCTCGTTGATCCAGAAAGTATCCGACTAGCTTTGGATACAGCTATGAGTTCTGACGAACTCCTTGTAGTGATTATTATTATGTAGTACAGAGAAAGGATTGTAAAAACTACAGGAACAAAGTGCCAATTTTTCGGCAGGAAAGCTGATTCTCTGGGTCTCTGGTACCGAGAGAGAGGTTTTCTTATTCTCTGTGTAGTAAATCACTTTCTTGGAAGCATATTTAGCGAGAATCTAGGTTTTTGATACCAAAATGATTTTCAGCTTAACGTCTGTCTGTAATCAATCCTAGAGTTTTCAGAAAAAAATGTTTTCTCTGATAGATCTAGCTGACGTCGCGGACCTTCAAATTTGAAACGTATGTTTTAATTTTTGGGTATATACTTCACCAGAAGCCGCAATTATTTTTCAAAATTTTCCGAAAAAGTTTTATTTCATTTTTTAACTATAGAACGTGTTACGCTTGTAAAACTGGCTCAATCTTTACTAAACATACGAATTTTAAAAATTTCAATATGTGAATTTTAATTAAAAATCCAAATTAAATTGTTTGGGACCTCTCCTACAACGTTGAGATCGTTATATTGAAGACATAGGACTTTTTGTAAATGAAATCTGTTCTTCAAAATTAGATTTTGAATTAAAGTCATCTTTTTCAAAATATGTGTAGTGTTATCGTAATTTTGAGTATAGGTGCTGTTGAAGCACCGCTATTTTTATATTTATTTTTGTAGTGTCACATTTGGAATCGCAAACTCCACAACAACATATTTTACATGCTACAATATATTCTATATAGTGGCAGTTTTACACTTCGCTCTGCGAAATGGATATTTGAAAGATTAACTTCGTCAGAACACTAATAGATATTCTCTTTTCATACAATCTTAAATTTAAAATTGAATTACTTTCTTTTTTCCTGTTATATTTTAGAGGTATAAAAAGTTATTGGTATCAACATAAATATGTATTATATATTACAAGACTTTGGACGGATTTTTGTAGGAGAACAAGTGATGGAGAAGATAGTAAAAACATTTTCAATGGCATTATAAAACTTCACTGAATGCATAGTTCCGAGTGTGCATTCAAAAAAATAATATTTTAAAAGGCATTAAATTTATGTTGGAATATCTCATAAGGAAACCAGGAATGGAATTTAAAAAAGGAAGTGTTTTAGATAATTTTGGTAGCAGAATTATATTGGTCAAGCAAATGTCAACATGCGCACATCTTGCTTTGAGGTAAACGTTACTTTCGTGCGTATATTTTACCTCTTTACACATTTTCTTCTATTTGTTCGATTTTCTCTCCTCCATTTGTGTTAATAAGCAATTAATTATATTTAGCTCCCATGAGGTGGGGGGTCGAAAGTTCTCATGAAATCTGCACGCTCTTAATGCACAAGTGTTGGTTTGTACCTTTGTTTCTAATTGGATTGGAGCGTCTGATCCCGTAGACAGACGCAGTATGGAGCTGAGCCAGTTCGCCCAAATACGATTAAGTGCTAAGCCGGTCCTAACACGCCTCGTGGATGTGGCGCAGTCCCCTAATTACAGCGCTCCGCTTTAAATGAACCAGCTTCTGTTCGGTCGACTAAATCCGGAAGCAGTTCTAACAAGCGATGCCCTTGGGGATGAACAGGATGTTGATTGACGGCTCTGAAAAATCACCAAAACTATATTTGATATTATTTGCAGCCAGGGGCGACTAACTTAATAGTACTTGTGTCGTATGACATAGATCCCGCGCTCACCAATTAAATAAATAATATAAAAATAATAAATATATTTACATAATTATATAATAATATACATATTATTTACATAATTATATAATAATATACATATTATATACATATTTATATAATAATATAAATATTATTATCAAAATATGCACAAGAAAATAAAAATATTTTCTTCTGTATATTTTGAATTCATGGAAAATACTTATGTATTGATTATTGCCAATTGGTAATTCATTTGGCTGATCATAAAATGAGTTAGTTGTGCCCTAAATATGCCGTAGCGCAAAATACTTGTGCATAAATATTATAAATGTTTAAACGGTGGATACACCGTTTTTTAATAGTACAACTGACACTGCAGACTCTTATTTCTTGCTATTTTGATGCCGAAACCTGCGGTAGCTTAGTTTGAGAGATGTTGCAAATTGTAAACGTTTGTCAAGCGTTAGGAGGGGATTGAAGGACATAGAATGTCATTTAGAAAAGTCAAGATGATTTCGAAATTCATGAAAACTCTAAAAATTGAATATTTTTAATTTGGAGATAGGTTGCGGCGCATCCTTCAAAAACAAAAAGGGTTGTGGACGCAGCCGTTGTAACGCCCTTCCGGGACCTGTGATTGAAGCACTAGATTTTTTTCTTGTGTGAATTTGTGAAAGTAGTAATATATCCATTTTTCAACTTCTATTTTTTAATAATATTCAATGATCCGGAAAAGAAATTGAAAAGTCGTCGGGAATGCGATGAAATTTTTTCGTTCAAGTGAAGAGTTTACGTGTTTTTTTTTCTTTTTTCCTGTTAGATAAGTTTTCTTCGCAATACAAGAAGGTTTATCTTCAAATAAGGCACACAATACGATATTGTCTTCAGATTTGTTTACAAACATGGTAAGAAACTGGAACTCATACAATTAGTTTTTCAAATACATAATCGAATAAGTTGAGAAATAATATGTGTAGAGATTGTTTGGAAAGCGAATTAGGAGATTCAGTACTTTCGAATTTAACACCGTTCGAAGGAAATAAATATTTGTAGTGACAGTGAAATATTATGTAGTACTAGTTTGTGTGCTGGGACGATTAGCGAGAATTCCATTTCGCCAAGTACGTTTCGAAGATTATGTATGTAGATGTACGTAAGCAAACGGTCCTGAGTCCTGGCGATACGGTTGGAGTCCTATTCCGAGACTGCGACGAACCTGTGCGGCGAGTCTGACAATGTGTCTTAATACCTGTCGTATTAGAAAGAAGCGGCTTCCGAACATATTCCGGCGATTTTCCTTTCTTACGTCCGGTGGAGCGAGGAAAGAGCCTCGGTGAAGGCAGATGGCCTCTGATTCGGGGGTGGGCGAAGGTCAGGCCAGGTCCACCCCGGCTTGCTGCCCTTCCCGCGCCGTTCAGTTCCCTCCTGCTTCGATGCCACGAGTGCCCCTGAGGAAGTACCCTCCCGCATGGGATTTCCGGTGACTAGGGGACTGAACACGGACTGAACACTTCGGTGTTGTAATTCTGCACCTCGGAGCTAATAGCCAGTGTGTTTCATTTTCCTTATTTTACACAGAGCAGTTTAAAGACATTTTTGTCTGTGAATAAAATTGTTTTCAGTGCTTCCCACGGCATTATTAATGCCTATCTCCTGATAGAGCAATGTAATGAGAAGTTTTGAAATGCCCCCTACCAAGAAAACATCGACGTAGTTCTACTTTACCTTCGAGGTTCAAAAATACTTGTACGGTTTTACTACTGTAACTTCGAAATTATTACGCACATATTTCATGACTTTAAAATAGATTGGAAACAGATTTATTATGCCTGAAAATGTGTATTTCACCTACTTAAGAACCATTTTAGACGATTAGGAGAATTTCGAGTTGAAATATCTGACGCCTACCTATTTACAGTGGTTACCTACGTAAATCGCATGCAATGTTTAAGTAAATATTGTAGTTTCATTTAATGATATAAATAAATAAAAAAGACGGTTTTTGAATTACGACAGTAACACATTTAATAAGCTATAAACTCTCAAATTCATAAGTCTTTCCAGAATTATTACGTTATTGGTTTTGTGGGAATGAAAATTCTATACTATCCGAATTATTTAACGTGGCGCCTCAAGGTTACGAGCTGGAAGGAGAGGGGGATATTGTCATCCAATCGGGAGCTTCGTTTCGATTAAAATTTGTGTAGTGGAAATTGGGATTGGATGACTATGTCCTCTCGTTTCAGCTCGTGACCTTGAGGCGCCACGTTAAATAAATCGAAGTATAAAGTGAGAAAATTGTTACCGGACGTGCCTTTTTCGCCACATTCGGGTCTACTTAGTATATTAACATTGAAAGATTGGTAATTATGCGTCCACTCAATAAGAACTCGAAAGGAAACTGAATAAGAGTCTATAAAAATCGGTATAAAAACTCCCCATATGTTTCGATGAGGATTCATAATGATGAACTCTGATGATAAATCACTGATTTCGTTTTGTCAAGAACTGCAATTTCTTTATTGTCTTGCCTACTTTAATCGCAACGCAATGACTGAACTGTTGCGGCTGTTCTTGAAAAAATACAAGATGAATTCCTGAAATATTATTCTTAGAATTGATATGTATAATACGATAAAGTAAGTAAATTTTCTTTTCTAATTCGGTTCTCAAGATAAATGAAAGTTTTCTTGTTAAAATCATAATTTATTCTGAAAAATGTTTATTGGGTATTATCATGGACAATTTTATGATTTATAAGGTTTTTAATGTTGCGCCCGGCATGCCCATACCCTGGCATATATTGAGTATCGAGAGTCGCTCTTCGTAAAAGAAATGCACTGCAGATTTGTGTACCAACGCGGATTCGTGTAGAAGGAAGGTTGGCTAATAGGAAGTTGAAATTTAAACCACGTGGAACCTTGAAGATATCGTGCAATAGTACGCTCGCGTTAGATCTCCTGAATGCGTTTAACCAACCATTTGTTAAAACTCCATGTAAGCGCCATGTAAGCACAATCGTAAATTTTCCGGTACCTGATGTTTGATTTTGTAATTGAGCAGAAAAAAAGAATCCCACATAGAAATACAAAACTCTCGAAAGCAGTTACCGGAATAACGTCTCCGCCCCTGTTCTCCTGATCAATGTGCAGTTAGCTGACAAATTCATTTTTAGTATTTCATTGTGTTTCGAAATTATTATCGCAAATGTATGTATGGTAATTAATGTAAAACATTGATTACAAATGACTATTCCACTCGTGAAATTAACACCAATAGAGTTTAACTATATATACAAAATGCCCCAATCAGGGCGTTGCATCTCAAAAAGTTTATCACTTTTACTATCCGATTTTCTTATCACTTCTACCTACTGGCCAATCTTAACTGTAACTCATCTATCTTAGAAGGCGTTATACATCGATCACTATGTCGATGTCCAATAAACAGCGTATTTACTATGACATAACCTCCGCTTAACATACGCTTTCAGTTATTTTCAATATTTTGCGCGTTTTGGAGCTCTTTTAGACATAATTTCACTATTTTCACTATTAAAGACCATTTGTGCTTTGGAAATTCTCAGATAAATCCCCTCCTCGCCTCGCGTCTCAGGAATTTATCAATAATTTCCAAAGAACTCGTGGTATTTCCTATGCTAATTTGTTTCGATCCTTTTAAGTCTGTAAGAGTTGCATTCCTAATATTTGAATGTACAACTATAAGGTAGATTTTGCTTTGGAATATCTAGTTGCCTGCCTCATCACGTTGCCTATGATCAAACACCAAGGCAAGGAGAAGAGATGGTATCGTGCTGTTCGTGTATTTTGTGGGAAACCGGACGTGGCGTTTGAGGTTGGAGCCTGGCCGTCCTCCGGGCTGCAGATGTTGGAATTTTGACGCAGTCGTGGGAGGCGGCGGCGGTCACGGCGTTGACGCCAGCGCGCTCCGCGGTGGTGACCGGAAAGAACCAGTAGTAGTTGTAGGAATTTGCACAGGTGGGATGGTACTAAAATAAAGCTTCGTGTATATCTTTATGGCAGTGCATACCGTGTGCGACTCGTAATACAATTTCAAATGTTTGGCTAAGCAAATGAATAACGGTCCCCGATTACCATTCTTAAAATAAGTATAAATTTGTTAAAATAATTTTTGTATTAATAATGAAAAGCTAAATGTTTTGAATCCTTTATGTTGTATATAAGCAAAAAAATTATAACAAACTTGAAAAAAAATGTTCAATTTATCGGCAATACTGAACTTTGGCAACGTGTTTTATACGTTTTCAAATATATTCAGTGCTTATAACAAAGTTAGTAGAGTAATTACTTGTGAACTACCCCGATCGTTATTACTTCCTACACATTTTAATTCGTGTGTACTGTTGACCGACAATGTATCGATAAAATAACTTAATTTCCATGAGTTTCGAATTAGTTTCGTCCTCTGTACGTCCGTAGCCACGTCCTTTCGATTCTACTGGCAATTTATACCTTTTTTTTTAGATGTACACACTTGTTTCAGTAGCTACGGATTCTTGCAGTATTATGCCAGCTCAACTTCGTATTATTCTTATGAAGTCCACGTAAATGATTGTAATCAATATTATTTGTTGAATGTTTTCATAGGCTGTGTCTAAGACACCGTACCTTATTGAAGTCAAAGCAATGGTGAAGTTCTCCACTTTGATGCACGTATGACTTCCACGTAAATATTTTGTCTCTGTACACGGTCCTAGATTTCGAATCCCGACGGTGGGGCATTTTTGTCCCTAGCTGTGCAGCTTGGTCGAATTTAGCTGCTATCTGGAGCAGAATTCTCGCTGCCGGCTGCTCTGAGTGGTGGTTTTCCGTGGCTTCTGAGATCAATGCCACGCGAGGCCGAAGCAGTTGACGGAGGCAAATAGGCCACTGAGCACGCGCGACATTTCCCTCAGTTTTCCTTCTCCCCTCCCCTCCCCTCTTCTTACACACACACACGCACACAATATATATATATATATATATATATATATATATATATGTACATATACTAATATACATATACATATATATGTATATATATATGTGTGTATATATATACATATATATATGTATATATATATATACATATATATACATACATACACACATACAAACTCACGTGTCCAACACTGCCACGTGTCAGGAGATCCATCTGGATCATATTGCTTGCCCCAGTTGAAGAAGCGTAGCTGAAGAAGGAGGAAAAATCCCTGCAAGCCAACGTATAGGTCGGGGCCGGAGCTCCTGCGAAGAGAAACACCGTCACCTCTCGGGTGTTAGCTGCATCACACGCACTAATGTGCAAAATAGTTGACGCGTCTAGAAACACGAAATACTCACTACATATTGTACATATTGTGTAATTAAAATTATGCGTTAGCCGTTCACCAAACGGAGGAATATTGTGAAAGCATATGGTGTTCTTACTGCCTCATTTGGAGGAAGAGTCAGACAATATACTTGTATCTTGCTGAGCACGACAAACAGAAATCGGGTTTGTTTTTCTGTATTATGTGAACACTGTTCTCTCTTTAGCTGTATAATTTCACATTGAAGAATGCACGTCCTTGATTCTAGCTGGTCCCACTGCATCCGGTGAAATAAAATAAAACAAAATTAAAATAGGATATGCGTTTTATTTTGTTTTGTGTTACGAACAATTGCAGATTTGTGGACGAATGCAGTCCTGTGAAATTCCCTGTGGCGTTTATTTTCAAGAGAAAGTCTTGGAAATGAATGTGAAATCTTCAAGTTTCACTTTTATTATTTCTGATGAAATATTTTTATTACACAAAATATATTTCCTTTAGTTACAACGATGATTTTGTAATGACGTACGATTTATTTTTAGTTCGTTCAAAATTGTTTCAGAAGTCTGTTTTCCTTGAAACTCTTATATCATTCCAATACCACTTTTATCGGCCTTAGAACTATTTAATTTTCAGATTTTGAAGAAACGGCAAGTACCACTTCAAAATGCATCATAAACGTATTTGGCTCAGCAATGATAGAAAGAGGTGATTGACGAGGCGACGTATTGATTTGATAAAAAGCAATTTTTTTTTTAATGTACTTATTATGAAATCTATTATTTCACTGATGTGATTTCGACCAATATCGTCCCGTTTAAGACTCACTGCTGTAATACTCCTACAAAATGATTGCTTTTGACTTATCACTTTTATCTCACCACCTCCACGTTTCTGAACACCAGTAGCGGTGGAATGTTGTTACTATAACGTCAATTGTTGACGAGATTTGTTTTCTTCACAGAACTTCAATCAGAATCAAGCAATTCGGGGGGGGGGGGTAAAAATTCTTCCCCAAGCCAAAGGTTTCTGTAATTTTACTGAATTTATTCAAAATTATTACCGTGTGTAAATCTCATCAAATACAAAGCAGTATTCCTATATATTTACTATATTTCTAATTTCCAGTCCGCGCAAAAATTTCAAGAAAACTATGCAGCCTCCGGCCATGCGGGATCTACTGTTATCTACGGTTTCGTTAAATACACAGATAATCGGGAAAACTCCAAGGACAATTTAACCAATTCAATTTCGATTGAAAAATGCAAATGTTGGATGGTTTTATTTTCAGGATACGCTGAAACCGAGTGAATTCTCTGCTTACGCCATGTGATAGGAAGATTTGATTCGCCATAAAATATTTACTCTTTAATTCAGTGGCCCTTAAGGTTAATAGAACCATCCAAGAGGTGCCGTGACTTTGTCACATGGGACACAAATTTAATGAAATATACGTAATTGACTTAATTAACACAGATTTTTTTTATTATTTAGACTTCACTTTGTTTGTGGAATAATCTTCATAAATACCTCACAAATTTCTGAGTTTCAGTACATTCTGAACCCCTCCTGCGATTTAGAATCTTGTAAAAGTGTGCACATGTACAAAGAAGACTATCACCAAGTAATGGAAACTTCCTGTACTCGTGAGATATTTTTTCCGCATAGGTCCGCCTTTTCTTGCGTTTTTGGTCAGGATATGTTTACTTAACATACCTCCTTGCACATTAGGGGAATTCGTTAGATTTATGTACACGTTTATTCCATCAATCTGAGGAAATATTGCGTAAATCTTGTTGCATAAGTATTTGGTGTGCGCTTAATACAGATCAGTTAGTTCTGTCGAAAGGTGGTACATTTGGAATGTTACTTTGATCATAGTAATTGGAAACAGACGGCAATTATCATATTCATAATTAATGGACCAATTCATGTTAATAATCCATTTATTTGCAAAGGCCCACCTGAACTTGCTGAACGATGAGACATTAAAAGGCAAATGGAAATCCAGGAAGAAAATAGCGGGAACACGTAGTACATTTCCCTAGAGTGTTTGTGCTGGCACGAACATAATCTTGCGCGCGTGCGGAACCTGTTACATTCATTTTTACCGTATGACATGGCAATTGCCGGCCTAGATGGCTTAGAGCGCGTGTCAAGTCAACGCATCGGAACAAAAGGGTCGCGAATTTGAATCTCGTGGACGGATATTTGTTCTGGTCTGGGAATGAATTGAGTCGAGGAGGGCCTCACATTCTTCTGACACCCAGATCCAAGGAGTCCGCGTAACGTGTCGAATGAATGTTTCGAGGAACATTGCATTTGGACTTCAACTGAAAAGCCATGGGGGGGGGGGTAATCCAGCCACTAAGGGGTAGTGCGGTGTTGAACAATGGTCGTGTAATGCATGGGAAAAGGGTTAATGCCGTAAGCCCCCCGCATGCAGAGATTTTGGACAGGCGCCAGGGCAGCGGATGGCCATACCTGCCCTCTCCTCCGGCCAGGAGCGGCCACGCAGGTAGCGCTGGGACACGACACCCGCCCCGCGACGCCCAGCCCCACGCCATCCCTTCGCCCCGTCCCCCCACCCCTCCGCCCTTCAGCAGCCCTCACCCCATCTCACCGCACACCTCAAAAGCAGCTGTCCCTCGCGGCTCCATTCCAGGTAGCCGGCGAGGAACTTACCCCCCTACTCGAGAGGAGGTGATCAGCGATCCCAGATGGCTCCCCGAGCCCTCGCTCTCCACTTCCCGAGATCACTAGACTCTGCAACAGGCAGAGTTGTAAACGTTTTGACGTTGCCGTAGTATTTCTTCCTGAACGGTTGGCGTTCATTCTTGAGGTATTTCGGTGACTGTAACATGGCATGTAAGTCTGAGCTGGTGACGTAAGTCATACAAGTTGTTGCTTTCGCCGTCGCCACATTCGGTTATGCAATGAGATTTCCTGCTCGTTGTTTGAGTCCTGTAGGGAAATGTGTTGGTGCTTTGAAAATTGTTTTTGACGCTTATCTATTGGTGATAGTGTGTGGAGCAAATCGCGACTTTTGAAAAATTCCTAATTTAAAATTGTATTACGGACTTTTCCACTTTTCTTCTGCATAACTAATTCGTGTTTAAAACCGGAGAAAACGTTCAATTAGTAAATGGGCTTTCCGGACGTCTTTTACTTTAGTGAAGCGACTGTCCATGATACTCCACTACATTACAAGAAGGGACTTTTCTTCTTTTCCCCCCTGCATCCCCTCTGCCCACCTCCTGAATCCCCCCCTGCGCCCTCCTTCCCTTCTACCGTACAGTTACTTGCATTCGAGACGAGCCAATGGCATGACGGCGTGCAACAGGTGTTTCGGCCAATCGGGAAACCTCGGCTCCGCGTTTCCAAAGCTTTCGGGTGTCAAAGAGAAGCGCTACGCCTGAAGCGCGAATGTTGATTTCACCGCGACTGGGGGGAGAGAATTTCGAGCGATTAAAAAAAACATACATCGTCTTTTTGGGATATATTTGTTTATTATTACTATAAAATAGTGTAGTATTTTCGAATTATTGATTTAAGAGACACACTTGAACACAAAATAACTATCAGTAAGTTTTAATTACATCTGAGTTTAACGTTTAAAGATAATAATAATAATTGTATAATTGTTAATATTGCAGTAGTTAGGTAAGTGGTAAAATAAATATAATTTATCTTGGTGATAGAGGGAATATATTTTTTTATTATTTTTCTACCGAAAAATAATCATTATTGTTGTGTTTGTGAAGTGTAAAATGATAATGTTATGTTCGGATTTATATAAATGTACATTCTTTAAGCCAACCTTTTCTAAATTATTGTGAACAATAAAAAATAAAATGCTGTTTACATATTTTTATTAAAAAAAATAGTGTTAATATATTTTGTAAATATTGCACTCGGCCTTAATACGAAGTCACCTTAATTATTGTTGAAAAAAGCTTTTTCGATAACCCCCATTTCACTGCGTTTTCTTATTTACAACTTCTCTTGGGTGTTGTGAAAAACTAGTTTCACTGGCGCGGCGCAAGGCAAGGTGAGAACCTGTCAGATAGTGGAGTATCTTTGTAGGGGGAGCTCTTTGGTATACCTTTCCTGCCTTCGTACCTGGCTGTGTCCTTCTCACGAGTTTTGGGTGAGCATCTTGCTGGGTCGCTCTCGCAACGGACACTGACTAAAGACTGCTGCCTCACTCCGAAATATTTCAAGTTATCCAGCAATATTATTCACATGTATTCGTGTATTCACGAACTGTTTTATTTTATATAGTACAAATATGAATTTGATAAATTCATTCGTTGATATTTTCTTTACTTACTCTCTCGCTCGTGTCCGGTTGTGAATATTCGCAGTGTTGAGCGTCCTAAACGTGTACAAATGTAAATATTTTTCGTCAAAGGCAATTTGCAATACGCTGTTCTAATCCGAATATTGAATGTGATATTATGAAAGTTTAAGTGTATTTATAATTGTGCTTCAGTGTGAGGTATACACAGCTGTGTACTTCTGATTTGAAAAAATCGACTGTCTTCGATTACGTTGTGATTGGTTTTAAATCAGCGTGATATCATTGAACTGAGTGATTAAGCGAGTGTTATTTATTGTATTTGTTGTGCAGATGTGATACGGGCTGCGTATGTCAGAATTTGACTTAGCGTGAATCCAGCCGGGCTGTTGAACTGGCCTAAAAGTCATTAAATTGATATTAATTGTGATACTAATTCCGACCACTGTGCTCTGATTTAATAGAGACAGCATCTAGAAATAATTTGAGAACTTAAGTGCAATATTCGTTAATTACAAGTTCGAGCCGCAGTCTTGTAATAGTAACGAAATTTCGAAAAAAATTAATAAAGCAGAACTGTTCTTTCGTGGATGTGCGCAGGTAAATGGATCGTGTTTCGTGAAAACACGATGAAGACTAATCTATGGTGATACCCGTACCTGCAACTAGACAGCTCGGTTTCAACCTTTCAACGAATGGTGTGTGAAATTCCGGCCAGAATGATGGAAACACCTTACTTATGTGTACTGTACGTGGCCACCGCCGGGCAGCAAGGGCCCAACCTCGGCGCCGACGAAGAGGAAATTGTGCTGCTAATTTACGTCATGATCGACATGACCCAAAATAAGGTAATTTCCTTCTTATTTGCACGTTTGCATGCTACGTCGCTCCTACAATGTATTCCATGCTTTACAGTGAGGGAGAATCGCTGTAACTTTCAACCAGCTGTTGCCTATGTTTAAACATGTTACGTCTTATTTCTGGGTATTTTGGCCGTAAACTAAAAGAAAACATAATTACAAAGATTAAAGACAAGGGTTTATGTAGAGTTTCAGTTCAATTGCTCAGGTAAGTACAAATCAAAACACTGCTCTATTGCGCAGTTTGTTTTCTGCAGAAAGTAGTTGCTATTGGAAAGACGGAAATTTCTCCACAGGGGCAGTTACTGATGAAAATAAGTATTTTTAATTCGATTATTATTTTTAAATAAATTTGTAGAACCTTGAGATATACAATGTTATGAATAAGAGTACTTGTAATATCAACATTTTTCTCCGGATACATTGAAGAACTTCCTACAAAAGTAGGGTCACTCTGATAGACAAATATAAAGATAAATATGCACATTCACACACACAGAATAGCGGGTTCAAAATAAGGAACTTGGAATGTGAGAGAGACAAGATTGCAAATAATTTTACTGAAAATCGCGTGTTCTCCTTTGGAACTACCTCGCAGGAAAAATCTTTCAACACATTCTTACTTGATCGTGCTCGAGGATGACACTGTGTATTTGAGGAAATACTCTTCGACTTTTTATGTTCGAACACAAGCCGGTTTTGTGAACGGAAGCCATTTTGACGTGACGTGTACAGCCAGACCGGAGCGTGTGTAGCCACGAGGTGATCAGAATAGCCAACCTGTGGAATCGAACTCTTCACACAAGGGAATCCAAACCGCCCGAACCCCACTTAGATTACAACAAATAAAATGGCTTCCTCGGCGATCAGACATCACGCGAAATAGGAAGATGCGGACTGGACATGAAGACACGTTCGGATTGCTCTGGAGGTGTTCGACGCGAATAAATAAAAAGACAGAAAAAAAAATTTGAAGTAATTAAAAAGTCGTCGGTGTAGGCGAGAGAGCGGAGAGGACGAAGTGGCGAGTTCGCGGTGTTTATTTTGTCGCGTTGTAACGTGGGCGATTTCTACCTCCGCGAGAGGTCAACAACCCCTGTCGAGGAATTGCGCCGCGGTTCCCTTGAAAAGGCCTCGCGGCCGACGCTCGCAGATTCGGAGGCTGTCAGTCCCCCCCCCCCCCTCTTTCGACCGCCTCTGCACGACCAACTCAGCTTCCTTCAAAACTTGCTAGTAGAAATTAATTTTGGTTTTTAGTTATTAATTTTTGGTGTGGAAATGCACACCCTCTTCGTAGCTTTCTTTTAAGTTATGATAGTTCCTAGGTATGTTATTTTTTTTTGTTTGTCAAAACTGGCCTCGCTCTCGGGGCCACTGACGACTGCCCAGTAACGCACGCTTATTCCTTCCAGAAGTTGCATTAGAAATTGATTCCGGTTACTTTAGTTATTGTTTGATGTGGGGGGGGGGCGCCCTTCTTTCGCAAACTTGAATTTAAATTCTTAGGTACGTTATTTTTATCCGTATCTGGCCCGAAATTCTGCACTCTAAACAAAATTTGTATTCGTTTGTAAACATTCGTTATTTCCTGAATATAAGAAAGTGTCAAGTCGAAATTTAAGAAATATAAAAACTTATTGAAAATGCAAAGAGGAGCCGCCTTATTCTTTTGTTCCTTCCAGGCCTATCCAATTAAAAGATATATTCACATTTGTTAATATACCTTTGTTTCCATATTTCGGGAGCATTTTAGATGCGCGAATTATCCATTTTTGTTTAGAGTTGATACAAACTTGCATCAAGTAGCTCTTATTAGCTAATTTCAATAACAACTGAAAAGTTTTTTGTGAAGTATCGTTCCAAAGAATGGTTTACTATTTGCGAAGATAGTTGACTTACGAAGGTTTGAAATCGCATATGAAGTGCGCGTCAATTTAACTTTCTTTTAGTATTCTTGTATTACTGTCCATATTTTTAATCTTTTTATAATATTCAACGCATCGAAGTATGGAAGTCGGACCGCAAGTGTCCATTTCCTGTAGTATTAGAGGAGTATTTCTCCAATTTTTTCCTGTGAAGGCATGCACTCAAAATAAAATATAATTTTAGTGTAAGTTATACATTATTTGCGGATATTCAAGAGGTTTAACGTGAATACAAAATCATAATGGTTAACTAAATAGCTGCAGTTGTTGAACGTAGGAAGCCTCCTTAGACACTTTTTCTTAAACGTTTAGGCTCTTCAAAGAAGGAAAACTGGTGCTATTTCCTGGAGAATACTCCTTTTGTCATGGGCGTAGAGAGGAAGAATGCAGTGCTTGGAGAAAAGACAAGTTTCCAAATTGTTTGGCTGTCACGGTAACGTTTACATTTCATGCAACAAGAGTAACTGGAATAAATTTTTCAAAATGGAAGTTTGTGTATTCTAAATTTCAAAGCTTCAAAAAGCTGCCCGATGGTTTCTTATTTTTAGCAAATTTGTACAGCCATTTGGAAACGAACTATAGCTTCAAAGTAGCTCTCAAATGATACAAAGATTTTCTTGCCCTAAAACAAGCCAACGATTTGCTGAAGTTTCACTCCCTTGTTTAAATGTTCATCCAGATACTGTATCCTTAATTATTCATTACTGTTGTTCACTCTTTTAGGTAGAGTAAAATTTAAAATTTACACTTTGGGCAGTGTAGAGGTCAATGATCACAATTATGGTAGAATAATCCCGACGATATTCAGTATTGTTACATTTACGTTGAAAGTTATGATTCACATTAAATCTGAACTGGCGAATGATTATACTGGTAATGAAGATTTTGTACTGACGTCGAGGGATAGATTTGCGGATTGCAAAATTAATTTTTAAATCTAAGCGTGTGGTATAAGAATACTTACAATAATGATTTTGGGTTTCTTTGGTATCAGAATAGTTTTGTCAGGAAGGGAATATAGGAGGTAAATTAGTAATTTTATTGATTACCTCCTTAATATTAGGTCTTTTGTCAACAGTACCTTTATTAGTGTGTTAAATCACAATTCATTAGAACATAAAAATTTAATATAAATAAAAAACCTATTGCTAGAAAGTTAGTGTTATAATAATTCTTCTTCGAAATCATTATGTACAAATTTGAACGCCTACACTGTAAAACATACGCCTCTAAAGATTAGTAGGTAAAATATCGGTTAAATAGCTACTTCCAAATTTCTATATTACTTTGATGTTAGATTTGTTTTTCGATAACACATGCAGATAAATACAACGGTTTTCTCAAGTTTGCCCAATCTAAAAGTCGTAATAACATGATAACGTAGTTTCAGAATTTGGAGTAAAGTGTACTGTTTGCGCAACTGCTATTTTACTTCTTTTAATTATTGAGTTATTTCAATTATTCCAACATATTCGTATTTATGCCATTATAATGAAATCAACAGATACTACTTAATGCTACAATCAAAGGAAAGTGGATGCGGTGAATCGCAGATTTCGTTTGATTTATTCATGGTGAGCATTTTGTGATATTTATAGGACACGATTCCACATTTTTATTAAAGTAAAAATTCCCTCGCGTCGAATCAGATTTTGACTGGCCAGTGTGGAATCTGATGAAACCCACAATTAGAAAAAACTTCACAGTTCGTGCTTAGATGCTCATAAACTCTATTGCCGTTCCCGATGTTATAAACATTTTTCAGGATTTTCCGATTATACTCAAATCCTCTTCGTTGAGAAAATGGAGGAACTTTACATTGAGCGGTCCGATTGAAAATGTCTTGTTAATACCGGTTAAAAATGATGTGACACTTGCGTAAACGTAATCTCAGCGTCGAAATAGCCTGGTTTTGCCTACTGGATTGCTCTGATTAGTACATTCCTCGAAAACTACACCCTATCAATGCCAGTGACCAAGTGGATGGGACTAGCAATAGTACAAGGATTAAGATAAAATATTCGAAGAGTCTTAACAATGCAGTCAGTCAAACTTTATATTGCTATAAACATAGAAAATGCTGTGCAATAATAAAGTTGATGTTTTCGTTATTTTTTTTAAAATGCACATTTACAAAAGTGATAGATCTAGAAAATATCTAATTTATTGCTAGTGGGGAAAATGTTTCGAAAATGTCCATTTTTACTAGTGTAAATTCCTAATAATGTTTCGCAAGATGTTACAATCACAGGTACGTTTGCTCTTGGGAATTAAATTAACTGCTCCGAGCAGTTAACATAAAACTATCATCCCAAATGTTAACGATGGTGACTGCAATGTTGTAGCTTTCCAGTTTCGAATATAGAGAGGAAACTTTTTGTAATAAAATTCACGATTGAACTCTCTTCATATGTTTTTTTTACGCTTTCCGAATACGATTTTTGTGTAAATAAAGGAAAGTTCCATTCCGAAAGGTTGAAAATAAAACGTATTTTTATTTATATTTTGAGACGTCACTGTTCTTGAGCACCGATAAAACGATATTTACTTCCACAATGCCCCCGGGCGGCAGGGTGGCGGTGGCGGTGAGGGGCTCCGTGACCTGAAACCGATGGCTTCCTGGCGGCGGCGAATTGGGGTGGAAACAATTTCCCGCCGTGCGCAGCGCCGCGCCGGCGCGCGAATTGCTGCGCTGAGGGCCGCCCGCGGGCAGCATCAAGAGTTCTGCCGCGAAAGGGCAGATCCAAGGGAACAAACCGCGAGCCGTGGTCCTTCTCCCCAACCTCCCGGACTTGGGAGCGGGGGAGGGGCAGTGAGCAAGCGGTGGAAGGCACTGCAGTGCAAGTATATTTTAGTGTTATGTTATCGATTGGTACGATCTATAACATAACACTACTACTATCGTCCGATACGGAGCTCGATATACCCTGCATAGCTTGCCTGAAGTGAGAGGATCGTGGTTACGAGGGAAATATAAGAACAGTTGCATTATGCTTCATGTTCCCTTATGGGAGGGAAATATGAATAGGCAAAGTGTCAAGTTAACATGTAGTTAATTAGTAAATATGTAAATCTGAGTCAATAAAATTAGGTTAAAAATTAAAATTATGTACCACAGGTGTCAACTGGTTCTAATGATATCGGGCGACAGACAAAAAGTGCTCGGTCCGAAGGCCCTGGGGCATTTTGTCGCCGCTTGATTATTAACGCTCTAGGTGCGTAAATAACTATTGCAGTTTTATGAGAATTAATTTGTATTCGCCTTTGCATTAGATTCACCTTCTCTTACTGCAAAATGGACCGTGAAATTGCTTTCAGCCATTCGTTGCTACAAGTATGTAATTCAGTAATGTATGAAGAGAGAGAGGGCACGATTAGAGGTTTTATTTGCGCTTCTGCGACTGTTGATGATTCCTAGATTAATTCAGAGGATATTTAAGGGCACCTTAAGACGCATAACGCGTTTTTATTCTAAAACAATTGACTGAGCTTTGAGTAGAAAAGAAATACAGAATTAAATGAAAATACTTTTATATTTTCAATCTTTGGGAATGGGAATTTCCTTTATGTATACAAAAAACGTAATCTGAAAACCGTAAAAATAACATGACGAGAGTTCTATTGTGTATTTTAATACTAAAATTTTATGAAACCTACAACAATGCAATAACCAAAAACTGAATGTTTCGCTTTTGCGTCTGTTAATAACGGCCACACAAGTATTTCGATCATAATTCGGAAATTGTAAATTTGAGAAAATACTTTGTTCGTCTGAGACACTTCACTATCTTTCTCGCGCTTCAAATTAAGTTACTCAAATTTCCACATTCTTAATTTTTTGCCCGGTGATCAGGCGGCTTGATAAGAATTGTGCGGCCCCACCTGCGGTGTCAGTTGCCTGTTGGAGAATTCTAGGCCAGGAGGGGAGATCCGCGCTTGATGTTATCTGGAAGTGCTTTGGTTGGCAACTTTGCGTATAAGGCGAAGGCGCACCAAAAGATTCGAATATACCAATATAAATGTGTGCGTTACATTTTGCATCTTGCAAACTGAAAAGATGCATAATGTATGTATAAAATAAACAATTCAACAGTTTCATGCGTGTTTCGACAAAATGAGCCTGGTTTCTTTCGTGTCAAATTGTCCGAATGTCATTTACATGCACGTAGCTTCGTTTTTAATGACTAGTTTGGTTAATGTTTTATGCTTCCACGCTTGCTATTAAATTAACATAGATTAGTATTCCTCATGATTATTGCAACACGGGCAGCAGAATAACTCTCCAGGGAATAGCTCCCAATAGACATTACGGTTGCAGTGGCCCACCCAGCCGCCGTAAATTCAGCTTCGGGAACATGCAAGAACCCCCTCACGCACAATTTGGCCGAGGTGAGATTCCGGTGGGCCGTCAGGAAACTCTGCCCGACCTCCGCGGCAGCTGGCCCCGGTCGCAGGGAGTTTGGCGATTGTGGCGGCGGCGACGGCGGCCGGCCGGCCGACCTGCCTCCCGCCGCTCGATGCACCCGCAGCAGCTGCAGTGCGCAGCGCCGGCCGCCATTGTGAAAGGTCGAGGAGCAAAGCGGCTACCCTTCAAGGTTCGCGATTCTTTGCGCGACTCTGCATCTAGTTAGCGGAGCGCGCGCGCGAGCGAGCGAGCGTTTTAACTTTCGTAAACACCGCTCGCGCCATCGTAAGCCCCGTTTACGATCGGGGTAATTGTACCCGCTGTCCGAGAAAACGAGAGCTGGCTTTCTTATATAAACTTCTTTTTTTAGAATAACTGATACCCATGGAAAGATGTGAACTTACCTTGCGTGTAACGTCAGTGTTTCTAAGGTTGCGCAAAACTCTGTACAGTCACCTTCGCATATTTTGTGTGTCCAAGACGTTGTTACTCACCGCCTCCGTCTCCCCCAACCCTTCAGAGTATAACTCAACGCTGTTGGGGGGACGAGTGTTAAATCATCAGCATTCCGCCGCCGCCGCCGCCGCCGTGGCCAGCGCTTTCTCAGGATAGTCTCGGTAATTTTACACGAACGTTGGCAGCGTGGAGTGTGCCTATCCTGCAACCAAACTTGCCGCTTGGTGACCTTCGGGCGAGGCAAGAAAAAAAGGCCGTAAAAACGCTTGGGCGGGGGAGAAGGGAGGTGCCCGCGCAGGTGTGGTAGGGACGCCGCATCGCGGCGGCTTTTCGGCGGCGGCGGCGGCCGCCGCCTAAGTACCTTGGTGCTAGGCGCCGTTTCCTGCGCTCTTCCTTGGGCCAAATGCCCTCGGAGGCTGGATTTAGTTTCGTGAGTTTACTTATGGAGAGATTTGTGATTGCGGAGTCGGTCCTCCGCCTCCAGAGAACAGGGACCTAACTTTCTACACTTTAAAGAAATTGTAAAATTGCAATTTTTGAGAGATCTCGTTTTTATGCGGACTGACACGAAATGCTCCTTCACTCTCTTGTCGATTGTTTTCCTATTTTGACTGAAATTCCAGCGTAATTCAAATAAAGTATTAGTGTCTTATAATTTGAAAACACGATTTTGAGAAAGGTGTTGGTATTTTGGGTCATAAATAAGATACAAAAGTATCAGCGCAACCAAATAATTAAAATATTCATCAGATGAACTATTTCGCATTACATGGGCATATTTTTGTGTTACAAATTATTGTCTTATGCACACGTGTATGATGACACTGATTGCAATTTTTTGCGGGTTTTCAAAATTTGCGAATGTTTGCTATTCTGGCAGGAAATTTCAGAGAAATATCAGGAATAAGATTCCAGATTTAAATTATAAATCTGAAATTGATTTCTTAAAAAAAAAATGCCACAAAATAGAGGAGGTAAAATTGTCTAAAATACCATCACAGGGGAAAAAATAGGACGTACCCTGAATATATACCCTCAATAATATTGAGTCCCAAAAGATTGACGTATTTGATTACTTAGACTTACTTACTGATTGACGACTTAGTTGATGGTCAAATTGCTATATTTCTTCACTTCCAAAATCAGAGAGCAAAGAATTCGATACTTAATCTTTGAACTTACCGATATCATTTATCCTCTGATATATGGTGAGACATTGAAATCGTAAATCAGAGCGATGGGAAGGTTAGGGTTAGCAAGGAAACAATTTTTCAAATACTGGTACCTTTCAGTCTTACTCTAGGTAAATATCTTTTAAAAAACAAATATCGAAAAGAAAACGTCGTATTCAGTTAAATCCATTCAAAACTCAAACGCCTCTGAATATACATACAAAACGTTTGAGTTTCTGCACACAGTGACCTCCATCGTTGCACGTCAGTTTGCAAGTAGGCAGCTTCCATAACTATTTCACTAAATCATTCAGTCAGCGGTGAAGGTCGAATCGTATGCAGAGAAGGGCTGCGCAGCTCACACCCGCTTGGCCTCTACATCCGCTCCGCATTGGGAAGTTCATAAATCTTTTGTCCGTTGATGAGCGAATATCTAGATTATTCTCCTCGATGCATATTCTACCAGTTTCCGGCAGGAACTCAGATGTGCTGAACAATGGAGTTACAAAGTGAATCTGAGCACAATTTTGGAAATTACTTGGATTTTATCATTGAACAGGAAGATATAAGTCAGATATTTAAGAATGGAATTAATTCAGTAATGTGTACGTAACAAAATGAACTCCTGGTTATTTATGACCAAACTCCAATTTTTACATTTTACGTACTATCAACGTCAGTTGACACGTTTATTTTATGATTAATTTATTAAAAATAATAGGTAATACCTTTTTATTGGAAAAGTGAAATTACGAAGACTTAGGATTGAATTTGGTAGTCTTACAAATATATCTTATCATTTATCAGAATGTCTAAAATGTGGTGAACAACGTCAAAGAGGATTTTGTTTACGAATTCTATCACATTCTCTAATAGTAACGCGCGTTTCAAAATACATGCGACATATACGAATGTAGGTTTTGCTTTTCACGTCCATCCCAATTTGCATATCTCGTTTTTATTTTTAATTTTTTTAAATCTTACCCCCTGTAAAGTTTCAGAGAGATCTTCTCATGCTAGAAAGAGCCGTCTCCCTCTACAGACTTCTCGCGTTGCCGCCTTCCGAAATTCGTCGCGGGGTACGGTACTTTTCGAGTTCCTTGAACCCGAGAGATATCTCCGGCGTTGCCACGTGCCTGAGCCGAGCTGTGACCTGGATTCGAACCGCGAACTGCGACGCCGCGGCGGCGGCGGTGGGCGGCAGCGGGCAGCGCCTGCCCGGAGCAGCAGCCGCCGCCTCCGCCTCCTCCAACTTTCCCGACTGTGCCGCTCCGCTCCGCTCCGCTCCGCTCTGCTCTGCGCGCTCTCCCCTGTCCGCCCCGGGCGTCGAACGACGACGTCGGGGCTCGGAATCGCGAGCGGCTCCGCGCTACGTAATCCTTCGGCGGCGAAGAACGGCGAGCCGAGCCCGCTTGTACTCCCTTTTTCTTCATATCTTTCCTTTTCCCCTCTTTCCTTTCGTTATTCTTCCTATTAATGTTCGTATCATTCCTTTTCTTTTTGGCATTTCATCGCCTGGTATTTGGGAATTCGCCCTTTTATCTCATTTACTCTTCCTCCCTTTGCTTACCGTTCGTCTCTCGTAGAATTTCTTCTATTCCTCTATGTCCCATCCGTCCTGCGTTTCTGCTAGTTTCCGTTCCACTCCCTCACGCCCACATCACTGTTTTTGATGCGCTACCAGAAGGAGGTGGCTCTTGTGCTCCCATTTAAAACGGAGTGTAACAAAAATTTATCTTTCAAACTCTTTACGAATAAACGTTTTTTATGCACATGATTATTGTATTGGAAGGGTAGGTATTTGGCCGTTACGTATTCGCCTCTACTGTCCAAACTTACGGTAGGCTTGTCCTTGGTTTGCGATTGCATACAACCCATGCTTCCAGAAACTATGGGGCCGTACGCTCCTTGTGTAACATTTTCGGCTGCGAGCGAATCATGAGCGCTTTTCAACGGAGCGGGCCGTTCCCATAGGCAACCTTGCTGCCAGTAACGAGCCTGAGACCCGGCCGCCTCGCTGCTTGTCTGATGGTCACGTGGGAGTAGACGTTCTTGTTGAGTGTTGTTCGGTTCGGAACGCGCGGCGGCGGCACCCACATCGCGCGTGTCGCTGAGGCCTCGCGTGGGCGTCGTACGCAGGGGGGGGGATAGCGAGGCGCGGCGCGAGATGAGAATTTGGCTGCCATTCACCGGATTTAAGTAAACTTTGTGGGTGCATGCGCGTTTGAGTGATTACAATTATTACATTCATTATGCACATCGGAAGTGAAGAGGCGTGGAAGGAGTTGAGTAAATTAAAAATTGTTTCTCTCTGGTTTATGTGGAAGATTGCTAGATGCTATTTCTCACAAAAGAAAAGCGTTGTCTTCACGTCCATCACATTTTAGTGTGTGCATTGTATACATTTCCATGGATCTTTTACATTTGTTGCAGGTGTTTTCAGTTAAATTGGTCTGCTGTTCACTTTATTTTTCATTTTTTGTTCCTTTCATTTCCACGAATATCGCAAATAACAGGCAAGAAAGAAGTGTACTTCAATGCTCATGGGAATTCACTTATTAATCATGGGAATATGAGAAGTCCTCGTTGAGAATGTGTTCTGGTTTCGAACACAGCATAAACGTACAAGAAACGAATTCCTTTTATACGCATTCTTTAATCTAGCTTTATGAACTATTCTGGGCGCTTTACGTACCCAAGCAAGAACATTTATATCGTATCAGTGCCCTTCGCTACAATTCTAATTTATGAGTAACTAAAGGTACACCTTCCCGTAAGACATAATTTAAAAGCACGAAAAAATAAACCGCAGCCTGTTTTTCTCGTTCTTAACACGCAGAAAAAGCATAGCATTGGTGGAGGAATTTCCCAGGAATGGAAAGCTTGGGAAACACCGGCCTTCGCACTGTGGGAGAACAGAAAGTAGCTAAGCCTGCGTAGCCTGCAGGTTAGTTCATTATCTGGAGGAAACGCTGGAGACTGCGAATACTTCGGTATACGCTGTGATGGGGTGTCAGCGTTCTGGCTTGCAATGGAAAACGGGTTACTTATCTTTCAACTCTTTGCGTGCAGCATAGAGAGATTTTTGTGATATATAATAATATATTAATGCCGTTGATCGTTTAATGTCGATGCTTCTGTAGAAATAGGTTTCGACATTTCATCACATTAAGGTGTCCGCCCTCCGACAGGTTGGAGCCCTCAGTGTCATCTGTAGACTTTCGGGTTCGGCTGGGCCAAGTGTGACGGGCTGCGACTAGAAACGCCCGGACGGATGTCGTGGATTGGCAGTTGAAAGCAACTGTGCACTGGAACACAAATTCGGGAACCCTTATGTCCTTTTTATTGGATCTGCCTTCTATTACAATAACATGAGTTCATTATTCGTCATTGAAGTCTGATTTAATTTGATTGTTCACTTGCGAAACCGTACCACTAAAAAGGACCAACTACGTGACGTCATTATTTGCAATGTTTTTAACGATTGCTCGGTTCAGTTTCTCTTGGTCTTAATCTATTCCACTTACTTCCGAGTTAGCATTCGATGCAGCAAAATAATCATTGGATCTAGCCCCCTCTCGAAATCAATATTGAAAATACTAAAAATTTGATATCGATAAGCGGTGCGGTGGTGATATGTTGTAAATAATTGGAATTGATATATCCTTTACTAACATTTTTACGTAGCTGGTAAGTTCTATTCACTGCCTTAGCCATGGCTTGAATCGCCGGATTGAACTCAAGAATAAGTGTTAATGTCGAATTCGAGATATCCACGCGGTATATCTGATGACGGGCATCGAATGCAGCTTTTCCGTTTCCCCAAAAACATTGGTGAAGGCGACATCATCTTCACGTATTGTATATCGGACCTCCTTCGAGAGTTCCAATGCCGATTGCCTTGATGTCCCAACGGCATTCTCGCTTCGGCGAGGATGCCGCCCTTGTTGGATTAGGAATGTACGAAGAGCCAGCTCCTCAACGACTACCGCCACCGCCACCACCACCGCCACCGCCACGTCCCACGACAGACAAGTTCTCCTGGGAGCCGCCTTCGTTTATTTTAAACCCGGCTCGGCGCCGGTCGTCGACCCCTTCGCCCTCCACGGCAGCGAACGTCCACGCACGGCACGAGGGGTGGATCTGGAGTGGGAAATTACGCGCGCCTCCGTCCATTAATATCCCTGCGCCTTCCGCCTAACAAACGGCGGATTAGCCCGCCCGCTGGTGGGCCGATTCGTCCCGAGGCTCGTGCCTAACCACCCCCCTTCGAAGTCCTCCCGCTTGTTTATGCCATGGCTTCCCCATTATAGTGGAACCCGTCCGCGAGCTCTGAGTGCAGCGCAATAAAGTCTGCGGCCTAATGCTCCGCTCGCTCGAGCCCATTTGATACAAAGTAACGGAGAGACGGTATCGAAGACGCGCGGAGCTGCTGCAGTCTGTCGGTGCAGGCCCCCCCGCCCCGCCGACTGAGCTGCGCGCTCCCGGGAACGCCTGTCCCGAAGCCCTCCCTGCACGTCGTCTGGCTTGGGCAAGGCTCCTTCTCCGCGATGAATTAGAAGTACGTCGTACGTGAGACGACGTGCTCGTACCACGCGTCGAAACTTGGTGCACACTGTTAGTACCTCTGCGCGTAACTAGCTGAGCTCTTTCTGGATCCCTCCCCTCCCCTCCCCTCCTCCCCCCCCGCCACCCCACCCCCCGCCACCACCGCACCACCGCCACCGCCACCGCCGCCTCGCCGCCACCGCCACCGCCACCGCCGCCGCCCCGCCGCCTCACCACCACCCGCCACCCCACCCGCCAGCCGAACCGCACGCCACCACCACCACCACCAACTCCCGCGACGGACAGTTCTCCTGGGAGGCCGACCTTCGTTTATTTTAAAAATACACGCTGATTTCAATATTAATTGAAGAAGAGGGGTTTCCCTTAGGTGGACAACTGAACTTTCCATCCCATTGCTTTAGTCGACATTGTTAATCAGTCGTTCCACATACAGAAAAGAACGTTCAAACTCAGGAAACGAATTCGAGACATTCTATCCTAATCTCTTCTGTGTACGCGTGCGCGGGTGTGGGGGTGGGTGGGTCGGTGCGTGTGTTTGTGTGTGGAGCTAAAAATGTAACTTGAGCAAACAAATGTTGGAGAGGTACGCAGAAGAGACCATGACCTGATAGATTCCTATCTCCTTTGTAAGAAAATGAAGTATTTTTGTAAACTTGTCCTTGGTCTGAAGAGCGCATGCTGTAGTAGAGCAATTGAAGCGGAGTGATTTGCAGATGTTTGGCTGGGTGAATGGAGATAGACGAATGTTCTCGAACATTGCTGATCATCTGAATTCAAATACTCTCCGTATCTTTCTCTTAACAACAGGTCTCTTTGAAAGTTTTAGACAGCAGACTTTTTCAATTTTATTTCATAACAATTCAAATTTAATCTTACATCTATGTTTCCCTAGTCTTCATCGACGTTTTGAGAGCTTTTGCATCTTCGAACTACAGCTCTGGAAACGTCCTTGAAGACTGGGAAAATATAGACGTAAGATAAAATTTCAATTGTTATGAAATAAAGTAATTGAAAAAAATGTCTGTTGTCGAAGTTGAGAGACCTGTTTTTAAAAGAAATACTCCTGCACGAAGACAGTATAAAATTCTATAAATACTCTCCGTATCAGATTTCGGCACGCCCCATCTCCCGGATTCCTCATTCACCAAACCGTACTCTCTTCCGAACGACCACTTCAGAGGTAAACTGCTCCGGTATTTCATCAAAAGTCGCGACTAGCGCCGAGGAGGCGGGCGTTTTGCTCGCCGGCCTTGAGGCTACCTTCGCCTCTGCCCCCCCCCCGCCTCCCGCTCCCCACCCCCACCGGCGCCGCCGCATGTTTCGAAAATGGTGCGTCTTAAATTCTCTCTCTCTCCTCTCCAGGCGTTTCAGAATCGATTCGTCTCTATATGGGCCACAGGTTATAGTCGTTCGAAAAGTAAGTCTTATCAGACTTAGGCAAGAAGGTATAAGAAAACTAATCCAAACTCCCCTGTCATTCAAAATACTGGTCACAGCATTGCGCGAAGTGTCGTAAATGTACCCTCCTTCCTGAGAAAGCTGATCGCCAACTAAAGTAGAATGTGTACGTAACGTACTCTTATCATTTTTAGTTATGAATTTTGGGATTATTGTTACTGTTATTATAAACATTTTGATACATAGAAATGATTTCTGAAAATTCGAAACACTTGTCAAACCAAAATTATTGGATGGAAGTCACGAATCTTTCCTATTTCTTTTACCCCTCCGATCTTTGTTATGCATTTTCCGTTTATTTATAAAGTGTTGGCGTTGCGGAAGGCTCGTGTACCTCGCAAGTGGGTGTCGTATCACGCGAGCCAAACACGAGGTGTCGCAAAAAAGCCTTGGGGACGCGGGCGCCCTTGCAAGAGTGGTTTCCAATGCCCGTGAATTTGTAGTGGCAACAGGATTCCGTTTTATGGTAGCACTAAGTACGGTGTCCACTGCCACTTGGTTCAGAGCATTCATGTGTTCGCGGCTTTATACTCGCGTTGAGAAGAGTATTCAAAAAAAATATTCGTAGTGTGAAAAATTGGCTTCCTCGAGATTAGTCTTCAATTTCCAGTTAGGACGAACTAATGTCAATAACGCGTTATTTTTTTTATCAAAATAAACAGTATGACCTTTTTGATACATCTGATGGTGTTATGTACACGGAAAAAAAAGTACAGTTGCAGTGTTCCAGATCCATGACACTGTAACAAGTTCCGTTGTTACAGTATCATGGATTTGGTATTCTGCAACTGTTCTTTTTTTCCGGGTACATAAATTTAGAATTTCATCTAAACAACATCGAAAAAATAGACCATTTATGTATTGGTTGTAGTTTCCTAAAACTTTAAATTTCGGCCGTTAGGGTTGGTGTCCATTTTCAGGTGCCGGACTTACGGTCATCGTAATAATACTTGTGAGAATGAATGAGGAAATATCGTGGTCATGTTTCACAAGGTTTATCTAATTAATTTAGTTCAATATTATCAGAATTTTCTGCGCAATTTTGAAAACTTTGCCAATACTTTCTACACTCTTAAGTCATTTGCCAAATGATTCAGCTGTTGAAACCCAGAGTTTCGCCCAGCTAAAATATTTGTGTTTATTTCATTTGATATATCCAGATTTTTAGAATGTAAATCGAATTAAAATACGCGCAGTAAGTTATTAGCAAAAAATATACGTTTCGACATCTTAGGTTTGTTAATGATACCCGGTCCTGTCTGTCCCTTATGTAATTGCCGACGCAACCTCAATGATGTGGACTATGTTTAGTTTTTTTGTTCAGTTATAATACATAGTTATGGAACTGACGCGTAAAATAGCAAACATTTTCTGCTGCGCCCGTATGTTTTTAAATCTTGACTTCATTATTTTTGTGAAGCAAGATATCAAAACTTATTAACGCCACGATTCAGTGTAATTTGAAATGAATTTGTAAAGCTTTAGATACCTTCTGTTCGTACACCATGATATACCGATATAAATAAGTTTATTTAAATAATTATCATGGCAGATAATGTTAAATCCTGTCATGTGACTACTACAAAACGTTTTAACATTTTGTCACGAAGTCATTACGTGTTGACTTCTTGCTTCTCATTCACAAGAGCGTATTTTAATCTACACTTTCATTTAAATTTGAAGGCGAGCCCTGTCGGATCTCGGAGTTGCGATTCCGTCGTGCAGCCGGCCGCACATGGACCGCGTTTCACTCCTCAGTGGCGGCGGAGGAGGGGACGGTTCCCGGTTCGATTGGAAAGCCTCCGCCCACGCGAGCCCACTTCCGCGCTGCGCTGCCGCCGCCGCCGCCGCCGCCGCCGCCGCCAGCCTCCCAGCACTCTCTTGTGCTCCTTGCCTCAGTTGCTGCGTTGATACAACTTCGGCGCGGAAAGATCGCTAGCCTCCGAATTCGCTGCTCGAGATGTGGGATGATAAAATGTGATTATGTACTCTTGAGAAATGCGTATCGCTGAATTTTTTGGCATTTCCATTACGATGGGTTAATTTTCATTTTATCATATTCAAAACTGCGTAGTATGCAGGAATCTGGTCACTCAAGCATTCATTAAATTCAATGTCCCCCCGCCCTAAATATACGCACGATTAAGTTTTCGTTTCAATGTTTTGTCATGTTATATATTATTAAAAAAATTTCGTTAATTTCTATATGATAGATTTGTCGATAAACTATTCTGGATGTAAAGCTACATAGAAGATTCTCGTGGGTAACTTTCAAGCAGTCAAAATAAGGAGAAAGTTTTTTTTTTCAATTTTACGACGCTTTGTTGAAGTATAATTTAAATCTGTTGACTTCGAAGCACATGGAATTTTTGAATTATATAATTTGTACGAAGAATCGTAAATGAAAATGGCGGACTTCGAGATATCCACGACCGTCCTGTACCGAATCAAATTTTAAAATTTTAAATGTCTAGAGGCTGAGTTTTAAATTCGACAAGATTTAAATGGTTCCTTTAATGTCCAATCCTTTCTTAATAGTGTGTGTTCTGCCGTAAACCAATGTTCGAAGTGAATGTCGTAAACGTGTTGACGCAGCCAACTTCACAAATATTCTAAGTAGCAATGTTTCTAGTTGTTGTGATATTCTGTCTCGCGACGCGAAGTAGCTTTCCTTGTTCACAAATATCGGCCACTGGTGTACGTTATCTGAAAATGCCATAACTGGTTATCGGCTGTAAACCTGTTTGTGTTGTGCGCGTTTATTTCGTGCCTTTTTTTTGTGTCTCATCGAAATCGCAAATTAAGTACATTTCTTTGTATTGAAACATTCAAAGGTAAAATGCGAAAGTACATTCTTGTCGTTCAAAATTTATTAATTTCTGTGTATTTCAGTAGAATGTAAGTTAACGAAGAAAGGTAAAACTAACAAAAATGAAAGTAGGAATACAGTTGAACGCGAGACAAATAAGTCAACTTATCCAAAAGACCTTGGCCTTGGGTGTTTCCGTATTTGTTCGTTATGAAGCCTCGCCAGTACAGAGTAGGCAGCCTTGTGGTACGCCAAAACGTTTGGGATCTGATAGTTTGCATATGATTTGTGTCCCTCCTTTTATGCGGCTTCAGAACTCTTTTTTAATATTGTGCCGATTTGTAAGAGTGAACGAACAAACGAACCATCGACAAGGATGCAAGGCTGCCTCTCGAAGTAGACGGCGCGCCATGTTTACCTTCCTTTATCTCTGGCGCTTATCAGTTGCGCATCATGCCGCCGGGAGGTTTCTTCCTTTGCGAGGCCATTACGTAACCAATCGCCGCCTTCCACAAGTCACGCTCGCGATTACCGTAAGCGCGGGCCAAAGCGCATGGTCGCTCGCGGGCGAACCGAACGCTCGCTTCGTACGAACGCCAGAAGCTCCTGAAGAAATAGGCGGCTAGTAGACTAATTATGTACTTGTAAATAGCATTGCGTAGCATGTTAATCAGTCTGTGGAAACAGCAGCACTGCACACGGGTAAACAATAGTTAACCGGATGCGTTAGCGCAGGTCGTTGCAAGACCGAGACTATAGTCTGATTAAAGGTAGGGCGAATTGACATCGAACAGCTGGGACGTAGTTATCCAATCGAAGGCTTAGTTAAAACTTACGTTTTGAGATTGAAGCTTCGGATTGGATAACCGCGTCCCAGCTATTCAGAATCAAACACGTTTTCATCCGGATAGATAGCCTGAAGCTGTAGTACCTTGCCACTGACTGGATGAGATTTCTAGAGGTCAGGTGCGCTGATTGGTCGGCTCCGTGGTTTCGGGCGGTTTGCTGGCGGATGCGGGTGCTGCTCGCAAAAACCGGTTGTGGGAAACATAAAGGAAACTCTAACGCCTCCAGAGTGTCGGTGATCGGGAGGTCGCCGGTTCGATATCGGCAAGATGCCAGAAATTTTTTTGATATATTCAACATGTCTGAATCGAAATCGCAGGCAGACTGCCGTTAGCAGGGATTGCCCTTATGACGTCCAGGCGAATACCAGAGCAACACCCTATTCAATGGGCTGTGAACCGTGCTCGATCTTCCCTTTCCTTCATCTCCTCCAAGCCAGACTGGGATGCCATGAATATGCCCAGTCCTAACCCATCCCAGCATATCTGGGATACGCCGGCAGGGAGTCACCGTGATCTAGGAAACGGCTAAAACTCACCTTAATCAGTCCGTCCGCACCTACCTCATTCCTACGTAGGCAGGTGCTAACAAGAACTTAAATCTGAGAAAGATGCATTAGCAATGCGTTTAATTCGACTGACCATGAGTGAGATGACGCCGTTAACAAGAGTAACAATACCTATTTCGTGTATGTTTCATTTATTGGAGAAAGAGTCCACATAGACTAAAAGTACAGTACATTGCTGACGCTACGGTCTTGTTTGTGCTTTAAAAAGTTGTGTAATGATCAGAGTAATTAATATCAGATTCAAATTGGGGATCATTATAGTTACAGTGACCATAAGAAGTCTCCATGGTCAATTTAAAACCTGATTGACTGCGTTCACGTTCACTGACAAAGTCCTTCAATCGTTTTGATTGTGAGTTACAGAATTACCGTGCACGTTGTGCAATTTAAAAGACGGCAGAAGACCCTGTTCTTGACGTCTTTTTTCCAGCAGTACGCCGGCAACATACCACATCCAACAACACTGCCAAACTTCCGATGTTCCTCGTACCCGATGTTTTCGATGACGAAAAAGAGAAATATGTGCATTTCGATAGCAATAGATACATGGTGTTTTAAATTCCGAATTCAGTCATATTATATTTTCTTCAAATTATAGTTTCTGCGAATTTATAATCGAATATAAAATAAAATGTGTTACTTACTACGCGAGTTGTTTCTAATATTTTTAAACAATCGAAATGTTATTTCGGGTATATGTGAAATCTGAAGAAAGCCTTCACAAATCTATGCCAAACCTCTGCATTTGTAACATTTCCTTAAGTTACTACCATTGCTACCACTACGAAGTATAGGAAGTATTCATTCAAGAAATCATTCATTTATTCGTGCTTAGCCCCTTCTCCAGATATGGAATTTTTCTCTGCTTGTCTATTCGCTTTTGAAGCCATCATCCTACCATTATGAAATTACTCACGCAAGCAGTAAGTGTCCTTAGAGTTGTTTGGAGGTAATAAAGAGGGGATCTCAAATTTCAGTCCCGTCCCTTACGACCTTCCATTGTCCAAAAAAAAACAACAAAAAAAAACAGCTCTAATTCTGACTACCTGTCATTTGTTCCCTTGTAAAAAATGCCACAATTTCTGGAAAGTTCTAAATATGAGTTCTAAAATATGCAAAATTTTATAAGTAACAAATATTATTGTCCACTAGAATTTACATCGCATCGAGTTTGTTTTATATGGGAGACGGGTGCTATTTGTTGGACTGTTCTATTTAATTTTACGTCCTCTGTGTTTAACGTGAAGGATTCAAATACATTATTTTTAAACGTAATTGGTAGATTGTTCGCCAAGCAAGTAGATCGTTGTCTTCAGATTCCATTTAATAACATATTAACTAATTTGTAGTTTTTATTAGGCAGAAGTCCCTTAATCGGAGAGTCAGTAAAGCAGTGAAGAGAGTTACCGCTGCCGGTCGATTGGCGATGCCAGATTTCTCTGAGATTTTTATCGCGCGGCGCGATAACCGGCCGGCGTGCTGCTCGAGAGTGACTAGAGAGGAGGGAGGACCCCTCGTTTCTCCTCAGCCCACTCCCTTCGACCTCACCGTACCTCACCGTACCTCACCCTAGCTCACCCTAGCTCACCCTAGCTCACCCTAGCTCACCCTAGCTCACCCTAGCTCACCCTAGCTCACCTAGCTCACCCTAGCTCACCCTAGCTCAACACTAGCTCACCAAGATCAGATTCGCTTCGCTCTATCCTCCTAGACCCACACCTCCTTGTTGAATCGGGCTCTCCTATGTGTCGCAGAATGAGAACACATGCAGAGGTCTAGGTCCACATTTCATCACATCCTTATGCCGCACTTGAAATCTATTTTCAGTAGCTGATAAATACTTGAATCTGCCAGGAAAATGACTTTTTCCGTGGTAGCTCTGTTAACATTTGTTTCTCTGGTTTGGAATCCTCGCTCGAGCTGTGATGTTACGATGCGTATTTTGTAGGCACGTACGGGTGTAAAATCAGGTGGAGTAGCTGGCGCTTGTATGTGTTAGCAGTAATGCAATTTTCTCGTAATGGAAAAATATTTATGGGTCATCTAAAACGTTTGGGTGGTGTATGATTCACAGGCTAGAACAAATTGAAATCCTATCTAGTGTGAGAATGCATTGGGTGTTTCACGTAGGATTTTCAGTTACTCAACGTGGGGACTTTTTAGTAGGCTACCCGTTACACCGTGAACCACGTTGAACTACTTCTGTAAAGGACACTCTGCGAAAGATAAAACCACTGGCGATTATTGATAAGCGACCAGTGGTATCGGCACCTAAAATGTATAGACTGCTTGGAAAGACCCTGAACCGCTTCTAAAGCCTGTCAACTCCGCAAATTCATTTCCATTCCTGGCCACCAGCACGCAGCGGTAGAAAACGCAGTAACTGGGTTTGCTAGCTGCAATACCACAATTGAAGCTTCATAGATCAGTAGACCTTAGGCGGATTTAAGAAAATCAGCAATGCGTCTGGGTCCCACCAATACATTCTGTCCGATCGCCGATAGGCTGCTCCGATCGGTCGATTTCATGGTTACCTCGTTCAATTCCAGGCGGATGCTTGGATTATAAATAAGGACCCAAGAGAGTAGAAGTAATACTCGTATTACGATCCTCTGTACCTATCCTTTTCAGTCACAAGTGAGGGGTGTTTGGTGGCTGGATGACGATGAGGGAGCAGTAATGAAATACGAGGAAGGTGCTACAGGAGAACCCACCGAGAAAACTCGCCGCGCACCCGCTTTATCTACCGAAAATCCCCGGTTAGATTCAAACGCCTACCCCCAGAGGTACAAAGTGAGCAGTCCTACCACTACAGCACAGGAAGGCCCGATTCGCTTCCAAAGGCCGGCAACGCCGCAAATTCATCCGCCCCATTCCGGCCGAGAATGCCGGCGCTAGAAAGCGCGGGCCCCCGCCGCGGCGTCGCCCTTCACCGCGAGCGCCCAGGGCTTTCTCTCCCTTGCCCGCGCGATATGCACTAGGCCCTGTCATGGCATGTCTTGTTGCTTGTGCAAATCACTCGTTCATGCCTGGACGGTGTGAAGGAAAGGACAAAGGTGCCGCCTCTGAGTTGTACTTCGAAGCGAAGACCTTGCACGGGGGAGGGAGAACAGACGTGTAGCTCTTTCAGTTCGTGTGGGCGAGGGATGTCGCCTCGCGTGCTGCGTTGAGCGGCAGCCTTTCTATGTATTCCAAGAATTTCTTACTTGTGTGTCACAAATAGACATTGGAGGACTGAGAAATTGGGGAATTGCTACCAACTGTATCACGCTTTTGGCTGCTTCACTCGTATTGTTCGTTGATTGAGAATGAGGTTTGACATTTTAAAAGGTTTAATTGGACAAAAACGTTCTTGGCTGGGAATTTTTCATCGAAGATGCCTGCCTCCCATTGTAGCGATCAAAATCTAATAATATTTGAAGGAAAAATAGCTCCGAAAATACCAAATATAGTAAATAAAATTAAGGTTTGTATGAATTATTGGGCAAATGATAACAAGCCCGGAGGATTAAAGATGATGAGGAGGTGCTTTTCTGTACGAGGCGAAAGCGCAGGCGCATCGCGGAAATGCTTGCACGAACAAACGTAAGAGTAACGTTGCGATGCCTTGTTAACGAGGGGACTGAGGGGAGATTCCAATTGAGAGATTACTCGGAATGATGATTTGAATTATCTTCAGTTAATGACGGAGGTGTTTCTATTTTTAAAGTTTCGAATCCGAATATCATGCGCTGGTATTTCTCAATAATGAAGGTTCTCTGGTAACTAAAAATGAAAGTTGGTATTTGTAATAAAAATTAAATAATAATTGAACTTCAACCATGTTGAATTTCTTCGAATATTTGGTGATTTATTAGAATGCATTAATCTTACACAATCTTCCCATCAATAGAAAAAAGTTGTACAATAATAATAATAATAATAATTAATAATATAATAATAATAATATATAATATAATATAATAATAATATATATAATAATATATAATATAATAATAATAATAATAAGATATATAATATAATATATATAATATATATAATATAATATAATAATAATATAATAATAGATTATGTATATTTTATTTAAGATATAATATAATATAATATATAATATAATCATAAATAATAATATAATTAATAATAATATAATATAGATATAATAAATAATAATATAATAGAATAATAATAAGAATAATATAATAAATGTTGATATTAATAACAAACGAATTTTTTCCTTTTTCTATGACGTTAGAGCTTCGGTGGGGCTGACGAAACAATCTCATTTATCGTTGCAGCTGGAGTTTCGCGCTGCAGATTAACTACTTCCATATGAGATACTAATTATTTATTTCATCAAGCCCCCTTTTTTTTTAAAATTGCTTTGGTGGCGATTATAAAAAAAAGTACTGTTAAGAGTACTTCTTAAGAATAAATTCTGGAGTTTTTATCAGATTTAAAGATATTGTATACTTAAGTGAAATTCTATTCAAAATTGTATAATATAATTTATTATAAATACAATTTTATAAAATATCAGAGACGTAAAATCTAATTATGAAATTGCCAGTTATAGTAAAGCTATATTTTTATGCTTTTAGTATTCGTAAAACAATCTAATTCTATTTAAGATTATATTCTTGGAATCAATCACAGGTTCATTACTAGGAGAAATGGTGCTATCAATTACATCACACTACACTCCTAACTGGTTTCGTGGAGTACTTCTGCTCTGAATTGAAGAAAAAAGAAAATTGTTTTTTTTTGTATTTAGCGCTGCTAAAGCTTAAGGAGAATGTGGGGGATATAAAGATTTCTTAATCATAAAAAGTAAAGACACTATCATTTTATTTCTTCCAGGTCTATGGAAATAATGGACGAAATATAATTGATACATTTAAATTATTATAGTGCTATTGTTCATCACGATTTTTATCGAGATTACGAGAATTTTAAATCTTGATATTCGAATGAATGCCAATTGGCGGTATAACACTGATATTCATAAATGGAACAATCTTAATGTGGTGCCAATAACAAGAGGCATTGTATAGATAAGCGGAACTGGGTGTGTGGTTTACGACAAGGCAACCAAGTGAGTGTCTGTACAATTGTTCCATATCAACTCACACTATCAAAAGTGCGATCGGCCCCTCGCGCACACCTATCCTGACAAGTTTGCTTTTGACTGACGCAATTTGGAAGCGGTAGCGTGAAGTGGTATATTGTGATTGACCAAGGAATGAGCGAGGAATGTGAGAGTTTAAAACGTTACAATTAATAGGTATCCTCACGCGCAACCTGAGACGCCTACACTAATAGGGACACGGTAATTCATACTTCGAGAGAGCGCGGCAACGCTGTTGCAACATGGAACTCTGCAATATAAGACGTAACCATTCGTCGATCATACGATGAGATGCCGGAAGAAGTGTTAAAGTACCATCAAGGGTAAAGATATATTGATGCTTTTGATATACTAATTGTAAATGAGACTCCATATATTCTATGTGTAAGATTTGTTTTGCCAGATCACATGTTCCCATTACTGGCAAAAATTGGTCTCCAATTACATACCTACACTCTACTGATTCGAGGAGTATCTGCTGCTCAAATTAAAGAAAAAAAAGGAAACTGTTATTAAGCGCTGCTTAAAAGCTATGAGAAGAAATGTGCGTCATATAGGGTTCCTTTTGATGATTCGGGACACGTCACAACTCGCTACTGGATCTTGCCTCGTATAGGTGTTATTTAATGGATGTTTTATATACGGAAGGTAAGGCCCGAATATCTCCTCCTCTGGGGTCGATGAGGGCGCCGTGCCCTACTCGACGGTTGGCCCGGAATTTCCCACATGCCGCGTATCTGCCCTTCCTGCGGAGCGCCCCACCGCCCGGCCGCGACTGGAGAGCAATACTCCGACGGTACTCCGGCACAGTGCTGTAGAAGTAGCTGCATAGTTAGAGTGTGTAGTGGCGTTGGGGAGAGACTGAAGATGTGCGTCATACGCGTGAATAAATCTGCACACCACAGACGAGAGTGCCTGTTGTTAACAAAACAGGGCCACAGAAAGAAAAGTTTTTGTTATTAGGACCATGCCCTAGACGTAGTCCCTCATTAAAACTATCTACACTGGCTTACAATCCTAACTAAATAAAAGAAACAACATATCTAGGAAGAGAATATTTACGGGAACGCGCTACCACACCCGGACAAACATAACAGTCAATGTTCACACATCGACGAACGTACCGCATCATACCTGGAGACCATCTCACTACGCTCCTGCGCGAGTCAAAGACAATGAATGTTGCGGCCCTCCTCGCAGTACGCCTCACACCGCACAAACTCTCGCACTCACCTGACGCCGAACCGTATTGGCTGCCGACACAAGAGACGCTCCGGAGGCATCGGTCGCCTATAGCTCATTTTATAGCGCGCTACCTGACGCGCTCACATGTTGCCTCCACCTTACGTCGCGCTTACCGTCGCCTTACCGCGCCACGTCCGCGCCCCACGTCCGCGCACGTCCGCGCCACGTTCCACGGCCAACGTCCGCGCCACGTCCGCGCCCACGTCCGCGCACGTCCGCGCCACGTCCGCGCCACGTCCGCCGCCACGTCGCGCCTTCAGTTACCGCGCCATCGGATGCCGCAGCCTCAGCCGGCGCCGGTGTCGCGCCCTCGTCCGCGCCTACGGCCCTCCGCGCCTACGTACAGCGCCTCGTCCGCGCCTCGTCCGCGCTCGTCCGCGCCTCGCTCGCGCCCGTCGCGACCTCGTCCAGACAGCCTCGTCCGCGCCTCGTCCGCGCCTCGTCGCGCCTCGTTCCGCGCCCCTCGTCGGCGCCTCGTACCGCGCCTCGTTCGCGCCTCGTCCGCGCCTTCGTCGCGCTCGTACCGAACGCCTCGTTCGCGCCTACGTCCGCGCCTCGTCCGCGCCTTCGTCGCCGCCATCGTCCGCGCCTTCGTCAACGCGCCTCGTCCGCGCCCTCTGTCGCGCCTCGTCCGCGGCCTCGTCGCGCTTCGTCCGCGCTTCGTCAGCGCCTTCGTCCGCGGCCTCGTCCGCGCGCATCGGTCCCGGTGTGTCATCACTCCGCCCTTTGTTAAACATCCGGTGATGCCCGCCGTCTGCTACGTGCTTGTCTCCATGTTTTAGCGATGCTACAATAGGAAGAGGGAGTAGTCAGCAGCCCGTTTATTAGGGTACTGCCGCGGCATTCGCCTGGAATTCCTCGAAGTCACGCAAAACTACAGATCAGAGCAGGCGAACTATAATTCTCCCCCGCACTGCGGCTGAATATGACATAGCTGTTCTGCTTCAGTCTGAAAACCGCCACTGTCGATCCCCAGGACCTCCATGTCAGAGTCACTGCAGTCAGCGGCAGTGCTGGCTCTGAGCTAATCCCAGCTGATCTTCCGACTAGAACACAATGGATTTCATGAAATGGAAAAGAGCGTCCTTGACACGGACTTCATAGAACAACTCTTCTGTGACTAGCATCTCGTGGCGGCAGAATAGATTCTTGTGGCCCGTTGAGACCAGTAGACGACTTTTTTGACATTCTAATGCAGTTCAGCATCGCCCAAACAGTATCGTTCGACGAAATATATCCATCCACCAACCGTATGAGTTTGGACCGTTATCTGGTAGTGCTTCAGAGTGTAAGCTCAGAGAATGCTGTTGTAGGTTACAGATAGTTTTCACGAATTATTTGCATTGTCCCAATATCGTCGCTGAAAAGAAAATTGTAAAGAGAACTTGCACGCAAGTGCAAAAATGCCGCTGAACAAAACCACAAAAAATGGTTTCCAGAGAAGCTCACACATTGCTCAAGATCAAAATACATACGTATAACGCTACTGTATATTCAATATTTTAACGAAAAACTTTCAGGAAAATTTCGGTAACATAGAGTACATACGAATACACAATTACAGTTCTCTTCATAGTAAGAATATTTAAAATATGGCTGTTCCATAATGCATCTCGTGATTTGCAAATATTGATTTTTGGGCGGTCACTTTCTTGGACCCTTGTTGTCGTAAGACGTCAGCTGTGTTGTAAGCGGAGAAGCAGCAGGGTTTGAGAATTCGGTGTCGAGAGTGAGTCGGTACCCACAAAATAAGAATGGACGTGATAACGCAATCGGATATTTGCATATTTTAGTCAATATCGAAATTGTTTTTATTGATCTTACTGGGCATTTAACGAAACCTTAGACCGAGTTACTGGGCATTTAACGAAACCTTAGACACTTCTCAAAAGTTGGGAGGCCGTTTCGTTTTCTGTCAGTTTCTGCGGACCGTGGATATTGATATTATAGAAGACAGATACAAATTGCATGGAAAAGCGGATGAGAAAATGTATCTGTGACAGTTAAATCAAGAGAGCCCGCGTTGTGTACATTCATTTCGCTATCGCAATAGCCTCGATTTTAATCCCAGAATGCTTTTTAAAAAGGAAGTTTTAATGTGTACTTTTATTGCATTCTAGCTACACAAATGCATGAATATCGTGCGAACATTCTCCGGTTGGTGGAATGACAATTACAGGAAGTAAAACTCAAGCCCAAATTAGCCAACTTTTGTTAAAAGGACGCAAATCTACGTGTTTCTCAAAACCATCCTCTCTAATTTGATTTAGCGCCAGTGAGCATGATAAAAACCGCTCATGTTATTGAACCAGCTCCTAATTAATGGTGTGGTTATCTTCGAGAAAAGGAAAGGAGTAAGCGGTAACTTTTTCAAGATGGCGAGATCTCGCAATATCGCTTATCCCCAAGTTACGAACGTGAACACTTTACAAAATTTTATGAAACATTTGAATTATTTTTAAAATACGTTTGTACAACTACATTTACCACACCCCCAGCGCAGTGACGAGTATCAGTGGTCAGAAATCCTCCCGAGATTTTGCCCCGCGTCTTTGTGAGTAAGATAGCAATTGAAGCGATGGAAATGATGTACTCCACGCCTTTAAGGGAAGTTCCACTCAAGAGTTCAGACGGGTTGACTGAGATATGTTCATTGAATAAGCCTGGGAAGTTGGATAGAGATCGCTCTCCCCTGAGGCACCTCGGTGGGGTTTCTCATATCCTCGCCGTCAGGGCATTGACTTCCCGCGACGGCGTCTGCCTTCCACTTTGGAAACGCTCTGATTAAGGAACATGCACTTCTAAATGGCTCTATCCTGTTACTCTTTTATTTGCGTATAGACAAAGCGAGCTCTCAGGGTTTCTTAGGGTTCTCCCTTTTCCGCCCCTCACAATTATCGCTATTTCATTAAATCGTCGCTCATACATCTCAATGACCTCAGCAGTTGAATGGCACCTAACCCCAATAAAGAGGATACAGAAGTTCGAGTAGACCACGTCTATAGCACGATTGTTTTAAATGTTTGAAGGAAGGCTGCTGTGGACGATTTTATCCAATCGGGAGCTTGAACGTCACTGTAGCGACATGTAAACTCCCGATTTGATGAAACCGTCAACAGCTGATTTACTTCCAACGCACTAATAAATAAATCGTACTATACCTTGTCTCCTCACATGATACGCCACTGATCTTCCCATGACCTGGTCCTGCCCTGGCGCCTGAATCTGTTCCTGTCTGCCTACCTGCCGGCCGGGAGCGCCGGATCAGGTGGCCACCACGCCCGCTCTGTCACACGACACCGCGCGAGGGCGGTGGCGCGGGGATGGGCGACGACCTTGCGGGCGCTTGTGTTATTTTACCACGGCAGCCGACACCGCAACCGTCGGAACTCTGGTTATCGCCTCGTGGTGGGGAGACCGGCTCTCCGCCCCACACCACCCCAAAAACAACACCCACCCACCACCACCACCCATCCACACCCACCAGCTTTCTTCGCGCTTACTCATTACGAGAAATGTACGTTGTGCCTAACACTTCTAGAACGAACGTACACTCCGAGGAGGTCGAACCACGTGTGATCTCCACCACGAAGCAACAGCCATGCGCTAAAATTATACCGTTGTGCTTACTTGGTGCTTTGGGAACGTTATATTGTCGTGTCCGGGTTACGAATTGAACCCGATGATAAACTCTTCTTTAAAAATGAGCGCTTTGATTGTTTTGAAGAAATAAAATATGAAGTACCTACTTCGGGGACAATAATAGACTCGAGATTTTTCCAACCCAAAGTTGGAAACCTCTCGAATTTTTAGTGATTAATTAGTGGATTGAAATTGATACGTTTATCGAACAAACTAGAATTCCTCATTGTTTGTGAAGTGTGACCTGAAGAAGTGGTGATTTGTGAATCATCAGATTTACTTAACGAACATGTAGGGTTACAAAGAACTGAACTTTATTCAAAAATACATCTTCCTTCTCCACAGAAATCGAAATTAATGTGCCCCACAAGGTTAAAAAAAGTTCTACTTAAATTATCCGACCCTAAATTTGTGGAATCTATAAAATCTTTGTTTTTATTTAGTAGTTATACTTGTTAAAATTCGTTTTATGATTTATTGAAGTTTAGTTTTTCAGTTTGAGGACTTTTTACTTTTTAATATCCATCAAATTTAAATTTTGTGTGTCCAATTCGACCAGATTTCCCTTTAGATCGGATATTTGAAGATATACTGTGTGCCATTATCGCATTTCTGCCATCTGAACGTTTTCATTACTACCATAGTGCTTCATATAATGTTTTCCAGTTTTATTATTGCCCATGTCTTTACTCGGAAGTCTAAGTATACAAGACTTGGTTCCGTGTTGGCGATTGTTCATCGGCGCACGGCTGTTTTCCCCTTCTCATTTGCTTTTTATTGCCTTCAAACTGCCAGCGAGGCAGAACGGGGAAAGCCAATGGATATCTACAGAATTGTATCAAGAACACTAACGCAGCTTTCTCATCTATGCCTTAAGCATCTAGGAAGAGTTTCTTCAATGTTTATATCGAAGCAACACGAGCCATTTTCTTGTCTGTTTGTCTTCCGCGTTCCTGTCTGTGTATAGTGTAACATCAATTTTTTTGAAGAGGTGTCATTCGGGTTTAGGCTGAAGAGGGTATATTTTTTATCTGCCTAATTTTTAATTCGTTAAACCACTCTTGCACCCGTATATATGCTGTGGATTACTGTGCGAACTTTAAATTACTTATTTTACCCAACTTTACTTCAAAGGCATATTGCTTCATTCATAATACCATAGAACATGAGTGAATAGAATGACAATAGTGTTTCGAGCGTTGGCGTTACCCAAAATATCCCTGTAAGGATATTGGGGTCAAGATATTTTGGGTCGCAAGCTTTCAGAAATGCAGGTTTGCCTTGGTGTCTTTGCATAATATGCTTATCTAAATTACGCCTTCGAGCAAGGTAGACAATAGTTGGTGCTCAGTCAAATCAGGAAAGTTCGAGTTGTCTGCGATATGCGTTTGTGTCTGTCGCTTTTCCAAACAGACTGCAAAGCTTTCCTGTTTCCTGCGAGACTTAGCGTTCTCTTGCTTTTGAAAGTATTTTTTACGAACTTTCAATCAAAGAATAAAAATAGCATGGCGGATCATAAACTATTAATTCTCGAAAAGAAGAGTTCAATGTTTAATTGGTAAGAGTGCTATCAATGACTTGTGACTTCCAGTCGGCGGTAGCGTAGTATGATCGTCTTTATTGCGTGTCCAGGATAAAGCCTTTGTTGCTGAAGATATTTGCAAAGATTTGCGATGTATAGGTAAAGGTTCTACGCGTTTTCGTTGTTGCCGATTTATTTCAAAACTTCAGCTAACGAGATTAATGAATGTTGTGTGTTCAAGTGTGTGATTATCAGCACAACGATACAGAAATTGGTAGAAATGTTTAGTTGACACGTAGCCAACTACCTTTACCGTCGCACCCTAACTCCTATAGAGCTACCTTGTGATCTCCACGCAGTTGCCAACGGCTGGCAGGAGACAGGCTGTGCAGGTGGTCACTTGCTAGATCAGCAGATAGCCCTTGCTACTTAATCACACCTGTCCCACTTTGCCTGGACTTTGCGTCCCATTGTTGGGGAACTAGTGAAAGTTACGCAAGAGCATTGCATCATCCTGTTGTTGGACGTCACGCCGCCTTGTCCTGCGTGTCATTTTTGCATGTTACGCTTCAAATTTAGGTGACACAGCCATTCTATGTATCTACTGTTCATTCTGTTGACCGCGAAGTGAAGGGTAAAGACATCGAATCATGAAGTTAAATCTAAACATTAGATACTGTATTGAGTGCATTCATTACTCGCGTTCTCAAATTAGTCTTAGTATAGCCGCTGCATTTTCACAGGAAGCGTACCAAAATAAAAGAACTTAGTATTTTTCTCTAAACAGCAAACACGCAATATTTTACTGATTAGAAATTCTGACTGTCTATACTTGCGAGTTAAACTTTCTATTTCGTACACAATTCGTACCCTGTGTGAGATGAATGTAAGTTCAACGATTGTTTTTTCGAAGTAGATAATTCGAGTGGAATTGTATACACGTACAATGATGTTCATTTCTATCGCAATTTGTTTTATTGATTGATATTTCCGGACTGTGAATTGCTGAGAGGTCATTAGTCCCGTTAGCGCCGTGAATGTATTTTATGCTCGGATGTGGCGGTGTTCCTCGCCTGCTGGAAATCTCTTCGCAAGATGACGTATACGTCGCCTTGCGAGATACTTCCACCTCGAGATATCTCCTCCGGCTGGGCACCGCCCAGCCGGGTCAAGCTCTAAGCACCCGACCGTTTTCTTGGCATGTGTGGTAGTGTAGTGCATGTAAGTGTAAGTGTAAGTAAGGGGTGAGGTACGACGAGGAAATAATTGCGGAATAGAGGAAAGAAATGCTGCCCGTGGCCAGTTTATTGGGGTACTGCTCCGGCATTTGGCTGGTATGATCGGAGAAACTCTTGAAAACCGCACAGAGCAGCCAGCCGCTAGAATTCTCCTCCAGACAGCGACAGAACTCGACCTAGTTATCGGGTTAGTCCAAAATCCTTTATCCTCGGGTGTCGCGCCCTAGGATCTCACGGTCAAAATCCTACAGAAAAACCTTGCTATTTTGGGTTGCGAAATAAATTACGTGTGCAGATAGCAATCCGTTATGTAATAATTATTAGTAATATTCGTATTATTATTTATTATTAAATGGCTTCTGCTGAAAATATATCGCTCATTTGTAACAAGTTTCAAATATTTCTTTTAAAACTCCCATTTAGGTATATTTAAATTATGAGATTTTCGTATATGCTGGTTCATAAACCAGATATTTTGTGATAAGTGCTCAAAAAATTCAGATTTGCAACGTTGCTATTATGTCAATAGAAAAAAACTGAGACTTTTTAAAATATTTTTTTAAATAATTCACTTTCTTGATTTAAACAATTCTGATAATTGTTTTTCAATTTTTAAACACATAGTTGATTATGTTCGATTACTTTTTAAATACTCGTACATTTCTCTTTTCTATTTCGTATTAATAATTCAGTTCTGCTTGTGAAAAGTGTTGTCGACAATCAAATGAACGGCATGTCGATGTATTGTTAGTTCGCCCAAATACGTTGCCTTCTTTCGGGCGCCTCTTGAGTCGCAGGTGTCCCCGTTTGCCCCGACGTGCGATCGGCGCCGTGGGGCCGTCGCGTCGCCCCGCGCGGCTGCGAAAGCAGGTGACGCATTGTGTTGGGCGGTGGCCATTGTTCTTCTGCGGGTCATTTCCTTCGCGGGGGCGAAGGTCCCGGCCGGGGGTGGTGCGGCGGGGTGGAGGCGTGAGTCGGCAAAGCTCGCGGACCTATGACATCGCCGTTGCCGTCACCCCTTCGATATCGCCTCGGAATGGCACTCTTTGAATTCCATTTCCATTTTTTCGGAGAAAGGTTTTTCTAGTTAAAAGAGTACTCCGCCTGTTTTGATTCGTAGTTTTGCTGGTATGATTCTTTATAGTAGGCCTACTTATAAATTATTATGAATAACTATTAATGATGGGTTTTCTTGCATTTCCAGACATTTGGAAACGCTGTAAGAGTGAACCACTCAAATACCCGCAACTCGAGTCTATTTAACGGTTCATAGTTATGTAAATATTCTTTAAAAAATATGTGCGGATTATGTGAACATTCTTTAAAAAAGATGTGCGAAATCGGTGTACTGTAGGTTACATTTAAATACGATCTATTATTAAACGACCTTCTGTTCATATCAACTAGTATGGACGTGTCACGAATGCGCATTTTTCATCATTGTGAAAAACGTGTAAGCGGCTCGAGGAAAAAATGTCCATTTGCATTTTCATGGAGTCTCGTAACACTACAAGGTTTCTTCAAGAGATTGGAAAACGCATCAGAAGTTGACTAAAAGAATAAGTGATTGGAAATAAATTAAATTATTGTAAATGTTCTTAAAATGCAACTGAATGTAGCGGTATGAAATGAATTAAAATAATAAATATATACCATACGAGGGTGATAAGACGAGTTTTCTTTCTAATTCACTTGTTTTTTCATGGTAGCTGTGGCTAAAATCCTTCCTTCACTTAAAATAAACTTAGCCCGGAGCTCCTTCTTCACTTTGCACTTGGCTCGTGTGGTGGCGTCGACAGTTCCACACGCGAGTTTCTGTGGAGGGAGGCCTTTCGTGGAAGCGTGCTCATGACCGTGTTCGTGTACGTTATCGTTTGTGGAGAGAGAGGGAGAGAGACACTGTGGGAAGGTTGTTGCGTCCTTAGCAAGGAAAATCGTGAGGGGAGGGGGGTAGCCTCGTGTATCTTGTCGTGTTCCCTCATCTGCAGCCAACGGACGCGAAGTTTCTCCGGGAGAAAATCCGATTTCTGAAGTTTCCGTTATGTTGGAGGTGATTTCCACCGTTCGAAGGCTTAGTTCGGGGGGCCATTAACGGCGCAGGAATGTAGGTCTGCTCTGCAATAAACTCTGTTAAAAATGCATTCACGCGCCGCAATTTATTTTTATTATAGACCGTGTGCGCCGAAGTGTGTGCGTCATATAATATTTTATTTTTCCGCTTTTAACGTAATGACGAAAACTGGTAAAAAATTAAGGAAATGTGATTCTATTTGGAGGCTTCGTTCGTTATTATGTTTGTAACATCCATTAACATGGAGGTTCTCTATTGCTTGAAGAGATGGGAAGTGATAAGTAAATACGATCACACACCTGGGCTGTCGTGAGGTTTGTTGTGCATCCGGTACAATAAGTTCTATGACACATTTTATTTTTGATTGTATTCGAATACGGTTATAACCATATATATTCAGAGGCCTCGGAAATGGTAAAATAACTGTAGCATCAACTCAATATTGTTTGAAAAACTAGGAATTTACTGTTGAGTGTTTTCGAGCATCAGTCCAAAGACAATTCTCTGTGGTTTGTGGTGAAATAGGTGCAGAGCAGTTCAGCTGAATCATTCTAAATACTGCTCAATCATCGACACATCTTAGATGAACGACTCTTTCATTATTGAGTACAGTGTTCATTCTGGACACATTTATTACGCGTAAAATGTATGACGCATCACAACGCACTCTCAACTCTACGGTATACAATCGGCAGCTGCATGTTCATGAACGAGGAAGCAAATATATATTTCTCAGGTGCTATCTGGCAGTATGTTTAGAAACTCTTTGGTCCTTGTGACAACTATTAGACTCTCGGTAATCGGCAATTAATATCCTGTACTTTGTACATCTTGATACAGGCACGCGTAGTATACAGCCCGAGTTTATCGGTTTCTCCGAACATTTCTACCGGAGCCCGACATTTCTGCGAAAGCAGCAGGCGCCATGTGTGCAGTCTCGTCTCAGCTTGTCAGTACGTTTCTTATGATGCCGTAAGCACAAGGTCCACGGCTCGAAATGCCTGAGCAGCGCGATCCGCCCCGGGGCGGAGCGTTCCGCTTTCTGGAGGCGGCGGAAGGCCGTGGAAACGCAGCAACCTGCGCCGTGGCCCCCGCTCCCGCCCCCGCGGCCTTCGTTACCGGGGGCCGCCGCCGCGGATTAACGATCCTGTGCGCGAACAAGCCGAACCGGGAGAGATGGCTCTCAATTGATGTCGCTGCAGTCCCTGTGACCGGGAGGTCCTAGGTTCGAGTCACCACGTTGGCGGGATTTTCGATTCAAGCCGAATTCAATCGCTTTGTGGAGGAGAATTCTAGCGGTCAGCTGCTCTGATCGGTACTTTTCCGTTGTTTCTCCGATCAACACTAGGCGAATGCCGGAGCAGCATCTTATCAAACGGGCCACGGACCGCGCGCGATCTCGCCTTTTTCTTGTCCTATCATCACCCCTTACACACACACACACACACACACACACACACACACACACACACACACACTAACACGCTACACTACCACACATGTCCTGGCAATATTTTCAAGAAATAAAAAATGGCGAAGGAACGAAAAATAAAACCATTTAATTAAAGCATGATTTCAGCACGATTAAAAATATTTATCATTGTTTATTTTTAGTTTTGAAATGAATTTCGACCACTATGCGAGTTATGCTCTTACTAGATTTACGTATAATTCTAAAATTTGGAATAAATGAATGGGAGATTAAAATAGTAAATGACATTTAAATAGAAAATTATTTTTCTAACAAAATAACTTCTTATGACTTGCATGTGAGTTACACCATCATATCGTCAAGGTTCTATTTTTCTACCGTAAACGGGAGCATGGAAATTTAGTCTAAAGAAACGAGACCACAAGCGTGCTCAATAGAAGCGTACAAAAAAGAACCTAAATGACGAGTCACATTAACGGAGAAGGCGACTTCTGCTAACGGGAGTGCAACATTATAAGAATGGCCCCATAGTTTTTCTTTTTTTTTCTCCGGAGGTAGATCTCGCTTTTATTTTTAGACGCTTGACAGCGTAATTAGCGATGGTTAGGAAATTCTCATACATTTTCAATTATTTTGTGGAATAAGTAGTTCTTAACAATTCATGTATGTAATTTATTTAATTTCGTAGTGTGTTTGCATGTTGCTTTTCTTGCACATTTTCTTATATTACAATCGCACTGGAAATGAAAGATTTGTATCGGTTGTTATAAAGTTATTGAAACGCAGTGCAAGGGCTTCGACTTTTGCTTGGACTTTTTGTAGTTTTCTTTTCAGCCCTGACTAGTTACACCCCCAAAGTCTGTGGTCCACGAATTTTATTGACCGACTTGGGAAAAATGAAAATCAAATATTTTAAAAAATTCTTAAAGTCTTGTTAATATTTAAGGCATTAAAGTATTCAGAGGATTGGACGAATTCCTTAATCTACTGGAAAACAGTGTACAACTTCAATTATATATTATTACGGTTATTCTGGAGGCTTAAATGAAAATCCTTTCCATTACTAGACAATGAATACAATACAAGCTCTCGCTGAGGATTACGCGGTAAACTATATTAAATTGCCAGAACAATTAACGAAACCAGACACCTTTTAACTGTGATTTACACATGCCTCACGTTAGTAGTATTCTTGTTAAAACGGGTTCTCCTATTGCTGAAAGCTTTCTGTCCATATCCAATTACTGCTTGATGAGTCACTTAAGAAATTATTATGAGAGGAAATTTGATACATTTGAAAATGTAATTTGTTCGTTTATTTGCACTGTACGCAGTTCCCGTATGGTTCCCGTATCCTGAGTGCTTCTTTTATCGTGATTGTACAATGATGCAAAGGGTGAACCCATTCTTTCTGCAATGCATGTACGGAATGATAGTAGGTTACGAAGAATGATTTAGTTATCTTACCGGATCATACAGCACAATCTCTCCTATACGAAGGGAGTCTATTGTGGTTGGTAAAATTCGAAAGCGTAAAGGCATCCCTATTGTAACCTTACGGGATACGCAGGACCAACCACGTGATGAATAGTAGAATAGGTGCGCTAAAAGCGCTCGGGGGCGGTGAGGGGGGCGGGGTGGTTCTTGCTGTGGCATCTGTTATGACGGATAGACCTGGGAATAATACTGCCGCTGTAATGACCGCCGGAGAACGGAGCCAAGGCCTTCGCGAGGCAAGTGTCGAGATGAAGAAGGGGGCGGGTGCGGATGGACAAAGGCGCAGCGTCGGCCGTAGCCATTGTTCGCGCGGCGCCGCTGTGCCGTCGCAATGGCGCCCCCTCCCCCCTCACGTCTAACTCCTTCAACCTCTTTCCCGCCCACTTCGCCGGAAGGCGCGAAGCCAAGCGAAGCGTCAGGTCCGCTCTTCAGCAGTCACTTCTGTCGATCCTACTTAGCTCCGCGTCGTCTGTTGTTCATCTCCACTGCATCACTGTTCTATTTTCTGTTTAGTTTGCGTCCTCATTTGCCATTCGAACATATGTGGAAATGAAGGGCATGTGGCTGTAAGCGACAGCAACCCTTCGTAAATGTTAGTATCTTGATTTTAGTCGAAATGAGTCTCGTCTTGTTATGGTCTCAAGTCTGTCGGAAAAATAAACAAATCACATGAAGTAACAGTCACGTTTTCACCAAAATAGTTCTTAAGTAGCGGGAGGCCGTGTTGGTGGTTGATGACTTTTCTTACACCAAGCCCTAAAAATCTTCATTCGCGTTTAATATGAACCCTAGATTCCGGTCTCTTAATACCATTTTTGTTTCTTCCTATTTGTCACTTTTTTCTCGAATGTTTCCTTGTTTCTCCTCTTCATCTTCGAAACCACTTATTTTATATTTTGTTCCTCATCTCTTTACCACCATTTTTTTAGTGACAGAAGGTAACCAGTTACTTAAGTTGATGTCTCGTACCTGTAACCTTTGGGAGGATCTCCCGCCCTCCTCGTATATCGTCTGCATGTGGACCTGAGCTCCCGCCAGCATTGTTATTACTATTGTTTCATTCGTGGAGTGCCATTTTAAAAATTATTCTCAATTGTAGGTTTTTGATTTGGATTGAAATCTTTATTTTGTTGCTTATAAATTTCTAATTACATCTGCGATATCATGATAAATCTTGTAATATCGGCTCTCTGCGCTGCACGAATTAATGCTCGTTTACCATCCCCCATCCCTCCCGCTCACTTGCAGCGGTGGAAGCCTTATAAAAACACCTGCTGCCTGCCCATTCCACGCCCTTTATCCCCCCCTCCCCGTCATCAATCCCCTTCAGTCATTCCACCGCTTTGTGCCCGAAGCGTTCTAGGCATGGCGATTCCTTCGGGGAAGTTCCCCGCTGCGCTATCTGCCGGCGAAAATCTTATCTCCCCTCGCGCCGAAGGGCCTCGTCGCGCTCCGCTGCCTATCTTGTGCCGCATGCGAGATACACCACTCGTCCGCGCTCGGTGTGTGCGTGTGAGTGTGCGTATGCGTGTGCAAGTGTGTGAGAGAGCAGAGGAGGGGAGGGGGGAGGGGAGCAGGCGAAATTGTAGTGTGTATCGCGTGCGATACCTCAGGCATCCCATCTGCTGCACGCATGGAAATGTTTTTAGTTCGAGTAGAGCTGCTTCTCTCCTCAATTGCCAAAATGATCGGGATGTTACGTTTGTTCAGTATTTGCGGAATGGCTTTTGTTTGTCATTTCTCAGGCGTCAGGGTTTTGGCATCGATTGACCGGCCAGTAATGAAAAGTGAGATTGTAGTTAATTCGGGATGGTATTGAACCTTCCTAGCTCTATTCACTGATGTCTTGCGTGGAATCACTCTCTCATCCTTGAAGCAGAGAGTTTACAGCCGCAGTCCTGTCATTTAGCTCGGCATGCCATCATTACTTGCCCGTAATTGAAAAAAAAAGTTCTTTAATGAACTATTGATATTTCTTTTCGATTTGTATGTATTCACGCATATATTGATTTAGTATCCATCATTCACCCGTTTCGCAAGCGAGAATCAAACACGCGTCATTTAAGCGTAATTGTATAATAGGAAGAAATCATGGTACATTGTCGTTAGCAACTTAGTTTAATTTGTACAAAGTTTCTCCATAAGATGTCTTGTTTCACTTATCAGTATCTTATTCAGTATCTGCGTTTTCGGCTATCCTCAAATAGGGCGGAAGCTTAAAATTGTGTGAACGTTCATAGTTCGCTTTGTATCCGCGAGCAACCAGTATCTGCCGGTTAACATAATTACACGTAAGCAAATATTCAGTGTTCTCATTGCATAATGTACTGATTATTGCTCATTGCTTAACACTATTGATCGTTCCTTGGTGATATATTGTACACTAGTGTTGGTAAATTCCCGTCTGTTAATAAGATTGGGCCGATTCTACACTGAACACATGGCCCGCCAGAGAAGTTCCTGAGTTTTACGTTCTACTCACCCCATGTTCACCCCAAAGTTGTCTTCGATGGTAGACTTGAGAGAAACTGTAAGAAAAATGGCTTGCCACTTCCCTATCCCTTATCCACGACGACCCTTAGATCTTAACTTGGTGTCCGACAGACGTTGGGGAGGGGGTAATCTTCTCATCGCGGCAGAAATATATTGAAGCGAATGAAAATTCAGAAATTTATAAATGGACGAGTAAATGTCAATTACCACCAAATTGGTGCGTTTCTTAGAAAAAGGTTTTGGTCCATAAACGCGGTTGATATATTTCGTCCAGTTCATCGCGAGATTTCCAGGCATTTTCTATATCACACTGAATTGGAAGCGAACCGCAATAATCATTGAGTGACGAAACCGGTATAATTTACTTTTATTTGCTGGCCCGAAGCATGTCTTCATATATAGCGTACGCATTGCCTGAATTTGTTGGTTCATTAGCAGTGGCGGAACTAGAATTTTTCTCAGGGTGGATTCTAGGATTAATGTCTTGACGACTTCGATGTTTTCTTATAGTGAATGTTTCATTGCACTAGATTTAAATGTTGGGTTATAGTTATTTATAACGTATTCAGTTGAGAGTTGGACTCGTTACTACAGTAAATTAGTAAAAAACTCTTATTTGTCAGTTCTAGATATGGGCTACTCAGAGGGGGGGGTCTGAAATTAAATGAGCCCTTAGATGCTTCATTGTTAGTGTACCTCGAATCTATCGCAGCGCTTCCAAGTCCTCTGTTATTTCCATGGAAACAGAGCTCAGCGCACTGTGTTTGCTACCGCTCGCGAGGTGGGCGTGTCCCGCCCACCTGGGGAGCGCGCGAGCGCTTCTCCGTGCGCAGGCAGTGGGAGGCGGGGGCGTCCTGACCTCGCCGCGCGCGCCGAAGAGCCTCGCTGCGCAATCCTCCTCGTCAATGAACTTCGCCCCACGCCCTCCCTCCCCTCTTCCTCTCTCCTCCTCCCCTACCTCCCACCGCTCCGCGTGTCGAGCGCCGCGCGAGGTGGTCGTCGCCAAAGCAATCGCCCACGCGCTCTGCGGCGGAAAAGGAAGAAAATCAACAGAAAATGAAGTTACGTTTTCAAAAAAAAAAGAACGTGTGACTGATTAAAATATTAAATTCGTCGTAAAATGGCATCCACCAAAACTGATTATCTGATAAAATGAAAGCCAAAGAAATCGTGCGAATCCATTCGCTCCACTGCAGGCTGCGTGCTGTGCAGCGCAGTTCGATCTTCGCTTGATCTGGATTTACATGCCTTGGCGTCGAAGGTAAATTGCACACCTGCACGTACCAAGGCAGTCTGGAAATGAGACGTATATGGTGACTTTTTTTTAACAACTTTTGCTCATCTTTTAACTATTAATAGTTAAGATGATAGGAAGGGATTCTGGAACTCAAGAAAACGCGCGCAGATGTTCTTCTCACGCATACGTCACATAGTTTTTACTGATTTTTTGTCTAAATAAATCAAATAAATGAATAAATCAAATGTTGCTAGAGCTCACTGAACCTCGCTAGTTTACCTCGGAAAAACATGGATTCTAAATGAAGTAACATCAGAACTTTAGTTTTTTACGAACCAGAAAAAAAAGATAGTGGTGATTGATCAGGTTTTTTCAAATGCATTTCATATTCTAAGACCCTTTTCCTTGTATAATTACTTTGAAGCTGTGATTGTTGGATAAATTGTCGCTTAGTATTACCATTACTTTTTGCTCTATTATTGTCTTGCGTAGTTGTGCATACCCATTATTGATTTCATGTTGCTATTGTGAGAGATGAGTATAAGTTGTTTTTTTTCTTCATAGAACGTCTCAAATCTCAATTTGTTCTAAAGTGTGTGTTGGGTGTAATTTCTTTTCTTCTCTTCGGTGTGGATTTTGGGAGATTAGTGCCGTGAATTATTTTTGAATTGTTGCTATGAAAATGTTGGACCTTAAAAAATTCTTACAAAAGTACAAATTCAACATCAATAACACTTTTAACATATTTTCATCACAGTCGGTAATGATCAAGAATAATCTAAAATTGTACGCATTATTTTACACAGTAACCGTTAACGCTTCTTAATAACCGTAAACTTAAAAATATTTTCGAGAATTCGAATATCTCATTAGTGAGTAGTCTGTAAAATATATTCTAGCCTATTCGATACTATATATATTTGGCAGAAATATTGACTTTTTTCGCACACAACCCTCAAAATGATGTGCATTTATTTGGATTCTTTCAGCTAATAAAAAAAATGTATTATACTTCTGGAAATGCGTCAAAAATTACGGCTCACTCACTGATATGTGCATTTAAAAACTCTAATTGATCAGATTCTTCACTGAGTATAACAGAACGCTTTTTTACCGCAATCGAAACTACTTTTTTCGATACATTCCTCCTAGCAATAACAAAACGAATTAATTTTGATTTGAAATAATTAAGTGTTGTACTATAAAAATAGGTTAATAAGAGCAGTGACAGGCTACTTTGCTTTTAAAAAATAAAATCACGAAATTCGATTGAGGCTTAAACGATTTTCAAATCGCAAAACCGTTGTTTTTTTTTAATGTAAATAGAAGAGGTCTGCAGTAAAGCCAACACGTTCATTTCCATCGCCACTCACTGCCTCCGTTGTCGTCAGCCCTAATAAAAGGCGAACCCCACGTTCTTCTTGAAGATGCCTAGCTTGCTGGAAGGTTTATAAACGACAACGTTCAACACCTTCATTCCGTGACGCAAATATCACATGACAATTTACAGGAAAGGAACTGGTCTTTCATATGGCTTCACCTTTTCTTCACCTCCGCTATGCATTATTCATTTTTTAATACTTTTTCCTCTTTGTAGTATTCTTGGTGTTACCTAATCCTCTTTTAAAATGAATATATACAGTTCACGGTGCTCATAAGGCGGTTCTATCGGTTTATCGTTTGACATGTGTTACAGACTTTCGAAAATATTCCAGAAGCCACATTTTTTTTTTGGTCTAGCTTTAAAAAGTAGATACACAACTAAGGTTGGCACCCGGACGGGAAGGATATGGGCTGTTTTGTTTCTTCTTGAAACATTCAGGTATATTAAAACGTTGGAAATTATTTTCCGGAAAATTATTTTATTTGTTAATTTTCGGAATATTAAATGTTTGATGGCAGTTTGTCTATTTAACGGCAAAATAATCATTAATAAAGGGTATGGGATAGAAGTACAATCTGTGTCCATCTGATAGAGCTCCGAAATCCCTACTACCGTTTTTCAATAAATTTTAGTATAATTATGGAGAGGCAATTAGCATTTTTTGAAAATTTAACACCGCCTTTAATTGGAAAATTTTAAAGTTGTCTCTAAATTATTTAAAATTTTTTCCAGTTGAAAAAGTATTCTAGCAAAAAGATAAATTTTAAAAATAATATAAAATTATACAAAATGAATATGGATTTACTAATAAAAAATTGCAATTTGAAGGTGCGTTGTTAATATATTAGTTATTGCCATAAATAACTTGTAAATATTTAAAAAGCTATTTCCTTTAATTCCCTTCCTCCGTTCTTTCGGAATTGACCCTTTTTCTACAATATAACACTGTTTCTTTTTTAAATTCGAATCGGACGGGAGAAAAAGGTCGCAATCTGGAAACAAATCCGTTCATTTGCGGGCTGTGCTGGCTGGGTGGTGGTGGTGGTGGTGGCGGCGGGCATAGGCGCAGCAGCCGTGGCAATTCGGCCCTTCCCCGCCCCTTGCTTCCTCGAATTGACAGCGTCGACCGCAGCGTACAGCCTTCGTGGAATACAAACGGGACCTCCCTCTGCTGCGCAGCGGGATGGAGTAACCCGTAAAAAGCTGATGGAAAATCGTTACGCCAGCGAACACTGGCTGTAGAAATCTGGTTTTTGAAACGTGTTAATAATATTAATATGTTGTTCATTTGAAATATGTGCAAATTTAGCAAGAGGAAAAATAAATCAAATCACGAAATAATATTTTGTTGAAATTTGTGGTCAATTTTGTTGTTGCTCATGGTCGTAATTCGAATTAAATTTAGTCACGCGAAGATAGAAATGCGAAGTTATATCCATCCACCCTATGAACACAATGTTCTACGTACACTTACCAGCATAATGCTGGTAATAAATTGTATTTCTTCATTATGAAAAAAATCTTTAATACAGGCGTGTTATGGTAAATTTTGACTTTTTGATTTCTTTATTTTTAAGTTACTTTAATGCGTCAGAAATAATTTTGTACGAAAGCAATACTCAGTAGATGGCTAAAAAATTGTAGGCGATTTCCATTAGTTATAAAAACTACTACGTAATTCAAGAACGCAAGAAACGAAATTAATTACTAGTCGATAAGATTACTTGAAAGTAAATGTAAGCTGTTGTCCCTTCGTACGACTCTTGGCATATGATTCCGACTTCTGGAATGCGTTCTACTGGTTTTGACTGCATACATAATCCAAAGATGGTTCGCCTTGGAATCGGACTTTGGAAAATAAATAACTCGGCCTCGGTAGACTTCATGTCTGGGCGGCTGTGGGTGCAGCGCACGGCCGCCGCCGCCGCCGCCCGCGCCACCTGCAGGTGCCGCTTGCAACACGCGTGAAAGCTCGACACG
>BOPP01000068.1:3985978-4017283 GCA_017312745.1 Gryllus bimaculatus | reverse complement strand
CAGAAGGTGGCTTCCAGGCGCACGCGATCCGTTCCCCTCTGCGGCCACCGCGCTGCGTTCCCGCGCCCGCGCCTGCACCGTGCGTGACGCGAAACCACCCCCCTCCCCTCGCGGAACGCGGTAGAGACTCAGCAGGTATTTTTGTCGAGCAGACGAGTAATGAGTCTTCATTTGCGGAGGAATGCGTTCCCTTTAACACGTCGAACGCGCAGGCGCAATTTCCGTCCGCCTTCGCCTTGCCGCACCGTGAAGCCATAATGTGCACTGCACCGAGGTGGCGGTCTGGGCTGGAGATACGGCGAGGGTGTGTGCGCCACCGGTTGCTCCGCTGAGCATGTCCGTGCGTGATAAGAGGCTCCGGAACGAGTCACAGGGTCTCGGAACGTTTGGTCTGCGAATTCCTCGAAAGTCGAAGAGTCTCTCTTAATAGTTTTTGGTCCGAAGGCAAGTTGAACTCCTCTGAAATGCACCACCTGTTAATGAGGTTTGTGAGACAAATCTGAGAAGTAGCTTGTTATTGATATCCTCAACCAGCCGAAAACGTTCCGAAGCAACCACCGGCCCTTCGTGTACTTTTCTTTTTTACGGTGAAACTGCCACTGTTTAGCACGCGTACTCTCAATAACATCTGTGCTCTTTGAGATTGTGCCATTTTTTGCAGAAGTCGAGAGTCCGTGCGTGTACTTATGACTCTTTCGAGCAGACATTCAAGTTAATTTCGAAGATTTCGCAGCCAGAGTCCATATAAGGAATTTAATTGTCAAAGAAACGCCCTATCATTGGCTGAATGTCGAAATTTCGACATTTTGAGCGGAAGCCAGTTTTAATAATGAGCCCAGAAGTGTTGATCTTTCAGTCAATAAGTGGCATCTCTCCTACTACGTAGACTCAGCAATATTGATGAAAAACCTTGCCTCGCTCTCTGAACTAAAATCCCTAATACAGTATCCCACATAGTTTAAAAAGAATGTACGGTATTAAACTGTTGCTTGTTTCTTGGCTCTATGTTTCGTAGTTTTCCGTGACTGAGAATACATTTTCTGTGTGGCACTTCAAGCTCGGAAGCGCTTTCATTACTGCGTTCTAGTTCTCATGACAACCCGTGAAATTCGTGGCTAATGTATTGGTCGCTGAACTAATGTTTCATGCATGAGAAAAGCCTGCTACCGAAAGTCCCTTGGACACTTCGTTAGTTACGCTGTAGGGAGTTCTTGATGACCCCAGGTCGTGGCGTCTTCGCTCTCGCCACGTGACCGAGAAACTTGGAACAAGGAACTTCACTCAATAGACGGTTGTTCACCATTAAGTATTCTATCGAGGAGACAATTAAAAAAGGATTTAAATTGCTAATGATTTACTTCAGGGGTGCCTAAAACGAGAATTTCTTTTAATGGACACTTCGTCTTGAGAAGCAATTTCTTCACGATAGTTGTAGAAGTTAGGTACTTAATGGACTGGGAAAGTACAAATTTTTCATACAATGTTCGACAAAACGTAATATGAACTTTCGATGATGCACATGGGTATTAACACTCGATACTAGTATCGTAAATTCGTATTCTAAAATTCATTCATATTACCTAAATTAAAAAAAAATATATATATCTTCTTTCGATGTAGATACGTGTTGATGCTGAAAGAACTCTCTCGTAAAAACAAAAATATTTTTCAGAGTAATTTCATTTTTTTAGTTATTTGCAATTCACATCTTCGGCTTATATATGGTTTCTTATTCAATAAACGTAGTTTTATATAATAATTAAAAAATGTTAAATTCCACGGTCGTAATTTATTTTGATACCGCGATTACGTTTCTCGACACAATTTTAGTTAGATACCACGATAAATAATGTGAATATATCTATAGAAACAGCAGTATCGATAGTTCAGGTATGGGAAGTATCGCAACGTCCGTAGCGACGCTAATGCAGTGCGTGCTGCCCTCTGCGAATGTCTGTGGTTAACCGTTGAGAGTGCAAACATAAACTTAAAACAACAGTATCGATAGTTGAGGAATCGGACGCATCGCAACGTCCGTAGCGATGGCAATGCAGTGCGTGCTGCCCTCGGCGAATGTCTGTGGCCGACAACCGTCGAGAGTGGGTGCTTCGCAGGAGGGCGTTTGGGGAAGGCGGCGCGACGCCCGATTCCCCTCGCGAGGCGCTTTGGTTTATCAGATGGGCGCGCGCGCCTGCCCCCACCCCACCCCTCCCCATTCCCCCCTTTCCATGCTAATGAGGAGCGCCCCGGGAAACAGTGGTTGCAAGAGTAACGCACCTGTTGCTAACGACCCCCTATCCTCTCCGCGCTTCACTCTTCTCCGGGCGCGGCGCGGCGCGGCGCGGTCGTGCCGTAATTGAGGCGGCGCTACTCCGCGGACCCGATGCATCCGCGCTCCGACCCCGAGCAGCAGACCGCCGCCGCCGCCGTTGCCGTGTGGCCGACGCGGCTAATAAATTATGCGGGCGACGCGCTGTGCCAGAAGACCCCCCCCCCCCCCCACTCCCTCCCTAGTCATCTTGGCCCTTCGAGCTCCTTTCCACCCACGTCTCAGGCTTCCCCCCTTTTCCCAGGAGGTTGTTGTGAAACGACGTGGAATATTGGGTTTTAATACTCCCATTAATTGGGCGCTGGAACGGCGAGGTAATCGGAGATTACGGAATCAATTTCCCTTAATCATATAATGTAGAACGGTGGGCTTGGGGTTAGATAGTGATTTTTGAAAGAGAACCTCAATTAATAGTTATTGTTGTGCCGTCGAATACAATTTAGGTTCTAATTGCTATTAGACTCTACATATGACCATAAACATAGTTATTTCTGTAATATGATGTAATACTTATGCTAAACCTCAGGATTTAATGTACGTCCACATCCTTTTTCTCAAGAAAATTTATATTTTCTGTGTGTCATCTGATTGAGCAAATGAACTATTGAAGTCTCAATTGTTTTTATTCAAGCCATGTATTGGTTACGCCGTTCAAGAACGCGAAGTTGCTCAGATAACACCTTAACGACGTTGTCTCCGACTATTGTGTCAACACGTGCACGGAGTTGGTTTTGAGGTGCAGGTAGCGGATTTTTGGGCAGGGGCCAGCTACCTGAGTGAAGCAGGATAGGTTAGGGAGGAAGTCGAGGGTTGGGGCAGGTCGCTTTCGGAATTTGGATGCACTTTGTGCTCGCCCGAGCTTTCGCGTTCGGTGCAAATTTCATTAGCGTTGTTCCCTGCTGCTAACGGATTCTTGCCTAAGTGGGATTATTGACGCTCTCGGTAATATAGTAGTTGCATTTATGAAACTTAATAAGTAACGTTTTGCAGTTTTTCTCCTAATATTTACTTTCCATATTTCGATCATTCATAAACTGAATTCATTGGAATCAAATTGTGAGCATTTCTAAAACTAGTTGGGACCGTACGAAATTTTCAAATTGAAGTTCATGTTCGCTCGTATACGAATTCGCGCTCTTCCGGAAGAAGGTTTTTTTGGTAAAGTACGCAAATAGTAATGTCCTCCTCCTTCTCCTCTCACTACGACAAGAATCCTACCTCCGAATTCCTTTAAATATCGCAGAATATAATTTCTGTGGTGTTTCGTCCCTGATTATATTGGATGAAATGTACTGTGATTATTACCAGTTTCCAAATGTTTTATAGAAAATATATTTTAAAGAACAGTGATCTGTAGTATTGATTTCGGTGCACTGACAATAAAACGCGTGCATATGGTTTGATATTGTGGAAAATTTTTCGTAAGTTTTGAACACGCAGTGTGTCATAATAATACTATTTATGCATAAAATTCACTTCCTGATCGTACCCACACCCGTTGCCGTGAAACCAGACCACATAAAACGGAAAAAATAAAGACATTTAAAAACAGAAGAGAAAGTTGGTGTTTTTTATTTACTCCTCGTGACTGGCAAACCAGAAACTATGTTCCGGGCGAATAAATAGTTCTGCCGTGACATCGGCACGTTTCGTTTAACTCAGAATGTCACAATTTGTGTATTTAATGTTCTAGTTGGCAAACAGGCACATGGTGGATAGTGCACTGGAGGATAATGAGAATGGCCCGCGTTTATCACGCTTCGTTGTGATTTGCTTTCGATTACAGGGATTTGAGCATTTGATTTCACTTTTACAAACCCGTGTGTTTCTACTTAAGCATTTATTACCTGTGTATTAATGAAGTATAAAGTTACCCTTTCTGCGTGGCCACTCATTGCAATTAGTTTTCAAACTCAGGATGTTACTTGACCATTTGAAGAGTAGTTCAAAATGTCGTTGGCTTCCTGGTAACAGTAGTGCGTACTCCTTGCCTCCCCCTTCTCTTCTTTTTGTCTGTCTTTCTTCCTCTCCTCACAAACGATCAGCAATATTGGCCGACCGTGATAGTGCAGGATTGCGTGGTTGTGTTTAAATGCCCTGTTCGCGTTGACAATAAACCCAGGCCCACCCCGCCCTGCCGGCGGCTGCGGTTGCCCTGTTGTCCCGCGCGAAGGTAGATTGTATCCAGCGCGGTGCTGCGGGTGAAAGGACCCCGTCGCTCCGCGGGCGCCAAAGACCTGTCTGCTGCTTATTAATCGGGGCCGTTGTGCGACGCCAGTGCACCTTTCACGGCGACGCCGACGCCGCGCCTTCGGGACTCGATCTAGGCGCCCCGGGACGCCGGATCTACGCCGGCCGTTCAACTCCGCCGCGGAGAGCGAAGGCTGTGAAGGGCGAATCTGCGCAGTAAAGGCGTATTCGCAATGCAAACGTACACATAATCACGGAGACAACATAAACGTTAGGACTACGTCCCTAAGCGGACTCTCATTCACGATGCGTTCGCATAAGCATAACTCGTAAGATGTTAACTTAAAAGCTTGCAAGCATCTGTGCTTATTCTTAAGTAAGACGTAAGAAATGAACCAATCACAGTACGTTAACTCAAAATCGAGAATCGAAATGGCAAAGTGGGTAGACGAACTAACGCCATGTGGGCCATGGATACAGTCGAAACCTCGAAATCGATTCTCACATCCAACCAATAGTAAACTAGAATGTCTCACAGCCAATAGAAACCCTTATTTTGCTTACGTTCATGTTAGACATTGTGAATACTTCAGTCTATCACTTATGTCAATGTTTACGTCTATACGTAATGCTTATGTTCACGTTTGCATTGTGAATGGACCTTAAGGTTGCGCCCAGAGCTCTTGCGTTCCAATTCTAGATGCAGAGGTTGAAATCCCCGTAGTGGCAAGTGGAATTTGTGATGCACAAAACGGGCCCACGGCAGGTTTCTCTCGGAGTTGTCTCGTTTTCCTGCCTCTCACTCCGCCATTCCGTCAATCACTTCGCCGGTTCAACATCATTAACACCTAATCATAATGTCCTTTCATTGTACCAGGAACTGGCTGAGGTGGCTCAGTTTCAACTGATGTCAGGGAGGTCCTAGGGATAGACTCTCGGCGGTGGCTGGGATTTTCGCACTAGCTAGATAGCCAGGTCAAAAATTCATCCGCTGTCCGAAAGAGAATTCTACCGACCGGCTGCTTTGATCAATAGATTTCCGTAGTTTCTCCTATCAACACCATGCGAATGCCGGAGTAGTTTTCTCACAAATAGGTCACGTACAGCGCGCAATCTTTGCGTCCTCTTCCTTGTCCTATCCTCGCCCCTTACTTACACAAACTTGCCCTTGCGTGCACTGCACTACGGCACATGCCAGGAGACCAAGCTTAGAGCTTGTTCCGGATAGGGCGATGCTCGGCTGGTTGGAGACGCCTCATTGGGTGCCTCGCTAAGCGCCCTGTAGGTCGGCGCCCAATTTCACATCCAGCCGAGGATAAACAGGGCAACACTCCGGGATGAACCTCCGCCCGTGATAAAAAAAATGTGCTAAAATTACGGGTCTAATGATCATGACAGTTGACGTGCCCTGAAACACATAATCAGAACGGGTATGGCCTGAGGCTTAGCTTCAATTGTTATTATACAGTACTAGGAGTGCATTCAAAGAAGCACAAAGCAGCCAGTGACCCCCTCCCAAAATAACCTTAGTTTGCGTTTGTTATCTTTCATTATTTTGCACAATTGAAGGTATTTAAGTTATGTAATTATTTAAACGATATTAAACAGTACCATTTAATCGCAACAAAAATATACAATATACCTAATATTTTTATTATTTAATAAAATTTATTATGCGGCCTTTTACTCCATCCCACAAAAATGATAGGCTAGATTCGCCCCTGAAAGAAGCCATGTTCCAGTTTATTGCATTGGTATAGCAGAGTTGTATATTAAACTAATGTTATATTTTTACGTTATAAGTGCTTTCTCATTTTATTTACATAATAGGTAAGTAGTCACTGATTATGAATATTATGTATTGTGATGTAATTCAGTAATGTATTAATGGAGGAATAATATTATAATTAAATAATAATGTAATGGGTATTTTGACAAATTAAAAGTTCTTAAATGGAAGATTGAAAAAAAAAAACTGCTTTCATGCAAAAGAAACTGTCACTCGATGTCGGGATGTGAAGAATAGTGTGAGGCTGCTGCGATGAGGAAAAGCTGTGTGGCCCTTGGGGCCGCACCAACCGGCCACACAGCACCTCGCCCGCGCAGCTGTTCATTGGCAGCACGTGGAACCAACCGGACTAGCAATGACGCTGTCGCGGGGAGCGGCTGTTGCATCACATGTGCTTGATTTATAGCCATGGTGTTGTGGCGTTTGGCTCCTCCAGCTGTATAGCCGTTTCACATTCCAAAAACTACGTTAAAATGCCTTTTGTTTTTCTTAATTCACGGATTGTAAACTCGTGCGTAAGTGCGCTTCTTTGTTTTGATTAGGAAGCTTTTAGTACTCACGAGGTTTATTTTAGATAAAGTTTATTACTAATGTAAAGTCTGATTCGACGAAATACTTCCCACTAATGGAGGTTGGGTTGTAAAACTAATACGCCTCACAGGGCGGTCGACAATAATGGGTCTTGCAAAATACATGAGACTGAAGTCTACTGCTTGCAATTGTAATATTATTGATGAACTTCGTGATGAAGCTAAATTAAAGTCCTCATTTTTATTGTATGTATAGTAGAGACAGAAAATGAGAAAAGCAGTGACGTTAAGGGTATCTCATTGTGAGTAAAATACGTTTTAAGGCGTAATCAGCGTCTAGTTTATTGTGTACGTGCAGCCTGAAATGCCATATAGCAAACGCACGCCCCGCGCGCAAGTCATCAGTCAGACCGTGGACGGATGTTTCTCTTGTTTTGTGAGAAGTGTCACGAGGGCAGTCGCGCTCTACCGACTCCAGAGCCGAGAAGCCTACGAATGTGTGCGCGAGTGCGTGCGTTGAAGTATACGATTCCAGAGAAAAGCAATTTGGGTACAGAGAATAAGCCTGTCTTTGTCAAAAAATAAGGGAGAAAATAGTGATTATGAAAATCTATCGCGCAACCAGGATTTTTTTAGAATGCTACAGGTATATGTCCAGGAAACTAATATAAAGAATTTTTCGTTAATGCTGAATTTAATTTTTTTTTATTTTTTATATTTATACTAGTGTGTTTAAATGGCATATTTAATGTATTGTGATAAATGAGTAAAAACATTTGTGAATATGTGTTGGCTTTAGGGAAAGTGAAGTCACATGAGCACCCCCTCCTTCACGTCGTCACTGAGCGTTGTCATTCAGCTAGATCAATCGATCACTCTGTTAGCCATTAATTTCGTTTCGCTTCTCTTGTTTCATAGCAACCAATACTGCGTGGCTGGGGGCTGGCCTAACCTCACAATTGAAACTGACCACGAACGTGTTACCCATCATATTTTTATTCAGAGGCATGTTTTAGGCGTGATGTCTCCAAACAATGTTTAGCACACATAGCACGATAACTAAAAGCAACAAACATCAACTTCTTATCCTCTCGTAATTTAAAACTTCCTCCGTTGATTGTAGTAATTACGATAGCAGCCCGCGACCTCCGCGGAACTCGAAAGCACGGCGCGCTTGCCGGCGGTCCCTGGCGGGCGGCGTTCTCGAAGCGTCAGCCTGCGCTGTCGTTGCCGCGCGATGCAACGTGCTCGGCGTGCCCGGTCGGCAGGCGGCGGCGGCGGCGGCGGCGGGGGCGGGGGCGCACGGCGGCGGATCCGCTCAAGGTCGCGATGGCGCTTTCGATAAACAGGCCCTGCGTCGATAACTGGCGGCGGCGGCGGGCAGGAGGATAGGGGCGGGGTCGCCCGCAGCCGCTGCCGCTATGGGGCGCTCGCGTGGCGAAAAGGTGTCCGCGTGGCACGCGCGTGTGCCCGCCGGGCCCGCCATGCGGGCCGCTTTGTTCGGCGCACGCCCCGCCCCGCGCCACCGCCGCGCCCCCGCCCCGCCCGCCGCCCTCGCGAGGGATGTGCATCTCGTTCTCCCTTTACAGCAGCGGTCCCTGCTGCCACGAGGTTCATTGGCGGGGCAAGTTCGTTTAAATGTTGATTATGCCCGCAGGCAGGACCAAGTGAGTCAGCTTCCTTTCCGGCTCTTTAGGTCTGCCTTTCGTGGGTTATACTCTCGTGGGGAGTCATTCTCTGTGCGGTGGATGGGCAAGTAGGTAGAATAACCGGGATGTATGTTGTTGCTCTGGTGTCATTCACATGTTGAAAGGTCTTGCTTTGGTGGGATTTATATTGTAACCCTCGGCTCTAAGGTGAGGGAACTGCTCCTACGGTTTGCCATTGATGGGAAGGTTACATATAGAAGGTTTTTCTACATGGCCATCAATCCAATCTCTGTTTTTCTGAAATAAACATAACAGAAATAACTTACAACACGATCACTGATTTTAAATGGGAAATACGTTTAAAAATTCTTGCCTTCAAGAACTTACGGAATTGGAACGTAAGTGTTAAGTGACTCCTGATGTTTAATATTGAATCTGAATTCTTATTCAGGAGCCTCTCCTCTTCTAGCATTTTCTTAGCGTTGGGCATTGCCGTAAAACTTAGTTTCTCGAGATCCTGTGTTATTTTAACTTACTCATGCTTCCTTTTTAAAACTTCATTTGTTGTTCAACTTTACTCGATTTGTTTCGCCTGAACCTCACCTCCTTAGTTGTCTGAATCTCTCGATAAATAAGTTAAACTAGTGCGCACATTTTCCCAAATAGCTTGGAGGTTTGTTTTGATCGTAAGAAGATGCGTGGCCGAGGAGGAGCAATGCTTAAGCGGGGAGGCGCAAGTGCAGACGGAGGTGAAGGACCTGGGTTCGTGGCGGGGAGGGCGCCTCGCGCTCCGGCGGCCAAGCGACGCCAAGCGACGCCAAGCGACGCCAAGCGCCCGGCGCTCGCTCGGAAGCGGCTAATTGGCAGCGGTGGCGCGGCGCGGGCACGGGCGCGGATTAGCTCCCGGACTTCCCCGCCGCCCTCCTCGCTCGCTCCCTCCCGTTCTGCTCTCGCTTCAAGATTGAACTCCTCCTTTTCTGCGAATTCGGATGCGCATTCCCCTCTATTGCGTTGCAGTGGAGCTGATGCATGCGCCGTTGCGGCTGTTTCAGCAAACGGGGACACCTCTTACTAACGGACTTTCACGGTATGAAACGACTAACACACTGTGCTGGTTTATGTTGTGTGCCCATGATTAAACATTTTGCCACTTATCTTTCGTATTAGCCATGGGGGGTAGGGTCGCAAACTGCTCCATTTGTCGGACCTCCCAATTGAATTTGCATCAATTCAGTGCATAGGGGATGATGTGAATGTTATGGCTGCAAAAACCCGTTTTGGGAGGACGTTGTTGTTGGGAGGACTTGGCGCCTTCTTTCCATTAAAATAAAATTCTCCTGATACACACAGCGTTTAAAATATTAGATTGCTCATGGAAGAAATTTACTACTAGGTTCCATGTTTGTTTAACGTATGTGAATTTGGCTCTGAAATGCGCTCGTGCCGTGCGACACGGATGCCGTGAAATGCGCGACTTCGGTCGGTGTGCAGCCCAGTCCCCGACCCGGAGGTGTGTCGTCCGTTATCGACGCCAAACGCACTTATCTGCTGTGCTACTACAACAGATACGGCTCTGCATGGCCTCACCGTTATGTAATAGCGAGTTTTGTTGCTTCGTAAAGCTTTGGCCATTCGTACAATTCTTTATTGAAGATCTTGTCAGATTGTAGACTATTTCTAAGAACTATAATAGCTGTTGCTTGTTTCGATTCTAGCCTGTGTGTGCTGTTGTATGCGATGCTGTTGGGTGTTTCGAATACTTATGGTTGCATCTATACAAGCAACACTAGAAGCCTTGAAACTTAATATTTATTATTTGTAGACATTTGTATGCGCGAGTCGGTAGAAGGGATTGAAATCTGACATCTCAACATTTGTGTTCGTAGTTCTTCTGTTCTCGTAATTATCCTAGTGTCTTGAACAATGTTCTGTATCAATTTATCTTCCAGTAACGTGAAAAATGTAAGTCTTAAAACGTAGAAACTATTCTTCCTAAAAACGTGGAGAATGTTAGTCTTCATGCTTATTATGTTTTCTATTAAATTCTATAGTTTTGTTGGCTGTGTTGGCGGTGCTTTCGTGAGAGAACTAGCTCCGTGAGCGCGCCGTGTGGCACAGAAGCGGAAGCAGCCGCAGCGCGCCGGGCGGCGGGCAGGAGCAGGAGCAGAATCGGGCGCGCGTGCGCCGCGAGAGCGCCACGCGCGATTGGGGAAAGAGTGACGCAAGGCCCCCGCGCGCGCGCGCGGAGGAGGCTCAGTGTCAAGGCCGCGGAGGCACCGCGCGGTGGGCGCGGCTGGCCCCAAGGCCGGGCCCCGCCGCTGACGCACCTCCGCTCTCCGTCTGTACGGGCCAGCTCCCTGCTTCAAAAAGAGGACGTCGTTGTGGGCTTCCAGTGGTGCTTACGGCGGTGGCCACCCGCAACCCCCATGTTTCTTCTTCAAACTTCCGTTGATTCTTTTGGCCGTGGCCGCCTGTAACGCCTATGCTTCATCCCTAAACTTCCATTGGTGCTTACGGCCGGGGCCACCCGCAACGCCCATGTTTCTTCCCCAAACTTCCGTTGATAGTTTTGGCCGTGGCCGCCTGCAAGTCCATGTTTCTCCCACAAACTTTCATTGATGCTTATGGCCGTGGCCGCCTGTAACGTCCATATTTCATCCTCAAACTTCCATTGATGCTTACGGCCGTGTCCACCCGCAACGCCCATGTTTCTTCCTTGATCTTCCATTGATGCTTATGGCCGGGGCCGCCTGCATCGCCCCCAAACTCGCTCGCCACGGCAAGGGAGTGCTCCGACGATGCATCAACCCCAGCTTCGTGTCGCTGCGTAGCGACGCGTCGAAGTCACCCACGGCGGACAGCGCCCGCGAAGCCCTCGCTGTCTCCATTGGCCGAGAGCGTTGAGTCGCTGACGTGCGCCACTCGTGGAGCAGGCCATTGCCGTCGTCGCCCAAGACGCGCTCTGCTGCTGCGTCAGATACAAAACTCGCGGAGTTCGTGGCCTACCTCGGGTCTCTCTTCACGAAAAACAAATACTTTCGACTAGTAACACCCAACACAGAGAATCACGCTTCCAGCACTGAACTACTGCTTTACTTTGAATTGGAACTCGTTTCTTCTCTTCAGGCGAGGGTTCATGAAATTATGTACTCGGGAGGTGAAATTGTTTTAGTTACTTTCAAAAAAGTTGTAAGAATAGAAGTTTCTTTTCTACACGATTTTTCGGAGGTTTCGAAATAGCATTCTACATATCCGTTCTTCAGTTAGCATTTCCCAACATGAACTTTTTGCATCTCTGAGTCCACCGAAGTGAAGACTGGCAAATGACACTTGAAAGCGGTCAAGGTACTCGACATGTCCCGTGGATGTTGAAATCTTCGTGCGCGTGAATCCGTGTAAATTAAAATGTCGCAGATTATCTGAAACTATAAAGGCAAAGGGAAATTTCTCATCCAAATTTTTGGGTTGATTATTTTACGAAGTGATAAAAGCTTTTTTATTGGCACAGAATAGTAACATTGTGACATTTCCTTGCATGTGTTGATGTGCGCATGTAGAATTAAATTACGCCATTTCTGTACTCATACTTAATTTCTATTATTGCGAGGTCGACTGGTTTTTGTAGCAAGGGCCAAGGATTAGTTCAAGGCACGTGAACAAGTAACAAAAGCTGGGACAAAACTGTTCTGCGATATCTTGCGGAGCTTAAAAACATAATTACTGGGGAAAAATGACTACATAATGGTAAAAGACATAAGTGATCGGCCAAGTCCTATCAGAAGAAATAAGTCTGGAATAAATAAATAACAAAGAACCATTCGCAACTTGCCGTGAGGTTGCTTTTAGATTTAAATTATATTAAATTAAATGGTTTAACGTTAAAATACCGGTAAAACTAACTTATGGATGAGAAGTGCAATCTGTGCATATTTGCCAATGGCATACACAATTCGTTCCAACAACCGTACGATAACACATTATAATTCAATTCACATTAAATGTTACGCAAACCCCCTGTAACATTTTACAAAGAACACCGCTTCTGAATAAGATTACTGCCCCTTCGGATCTTTGGATAACTTAAAGTGCATGTTGCTGTAAGTCAATTATAGTGAATTTCCAAGCTCAAATCATATTCTAAACCATAATAATAATAATATATCTTTTTTCCTGTCGCACATCGTGCACCTTATCGCGCTGGCTATTACCCTTTCCGAAGTCATACACGTATGATACAAATATATGATAACACTACGCAGGACAGTCCCTAATGTCTCCCTCGTGATTCGTTGTGGTCCCTGATTTAAAGGGGAATTTTATACGTAGTCAGTGATGGTGTTTATTTTGTTTTATACGGTTTTAATACAGCACTGGAGTTCATATTTTGGGAAGTTGCAATAATTAGTGTGTCAACGGATATTACGTTGTTGTGAACCTACCATTTTACCTGTGCGAACCTGAAAAAATTACCACCTTTTAGACCACTCGCTAATCTGTGTATCTGGACTCCACCCGTGGGGAGGAGGCGTCATGGTGCCTACCTCCCCGTGCCACCTGCGCACCTTTCTGCCTGCCGCCGGGGCGCGCCGGGGGAGCAGGTGGGGCCATCCGCCCCCGAAAGGCCGCCGGGGGGCGTGGAGCGGGGGAGGGGGCGTCGCTGGGGCCGTGGCTCGCCTCGCTGCCGCGCCGTGCGGGCACGCCACCCCGTCAAGGCCTGCTGGAAACCTCCCGCCGTGACCACAGGCGGCCGATGCGGAACGATGAGCAGCGGTGCGCCGTTGCCAAGTTTCCTGGATGGATAAAAAAAAAAATGCCGTGCGCGGAGCTTCCCACACCAGTGGCGGAGGCGCCTGGCTCCCGCGGGCGCCGGCAGTGGTGGAGGTGGCGGTGGGGAGACCTGCGAGGAACCCAAGGGGGCAGAAGCAGAGGGCAGCTTTCGTTTCCCGGCATAGAAACGTTGTGTGACGTACTTAGCCGATAAGATGGGAAAATGTTAACGTGCGTGGGTGGCTACTTAGTGCATAAATGGCTGACAATGTGTGAGAATTGTATGATGCGAAAGGAAGGTTTTCAAAATATATTTCACGAATTATGCCTGTACCGTGGAGCCTGTACGTGCTTGAGTTTTGTTTTACTTCATGATAGTACTGCTGAAAATGCGCAGGATTTTTTTTCTTAAATTGTTCGTACAGAGGGAAAAAAGGCTTCGTAGTAGGTGCCAGTCAGACGCTTTGCCAGTCATGTATGTATTGTATACGTATATCTAATTTCCATTTGACATGCAGTCCGGTGTAAACCTGCGGGCTGTACACGAGATGCCACGTCCGGCAAAGCACATTGCCTCGTGCAGCCTCGTCGGACGGCGAGGCGCGCGTTCGCATCACGTCTATGTGGACGTTGCCTCGCTAGCACGTAGATTCTCACATGCGTTGCGTGGCTGAATACGAAAGGCTAAGGAAATTGATAAGATGTTCCCCACATTTGCTGTTTTGTGTGGCTACAAGCCAAGCTGTCACTTTTTAAAAACGATGTTTTAGCAATTGTTTTGTAGAATTGCATGCAAACGATGTTTTGGCAGTTAATGTGTAGCTAATATTGTCCGCGTGTGGTTTCAGCGTAAGACAAATTCTGAGCTTGTAGTTTGCCCGTGGGATGGGATTGAAGGAATGCTGTGTGTTGATTGAAGGCTCATTGCCTCCTGTAGCCTCGTCGGACGGCGCGGCGCTCCTGAGACCGCGCGCGTTCGCATCACGTCTATGTGTCCGTTGCCTCGCAAGCACGTAGATTCTCACATTCGTTACGTGGATGTATACGAAAGGCGAAGGAAATTGATAAGATGTTCCCCACATTGGCTCTCTTTGTGTGGTGTTCTTCTGTCAGCCAAGCTGTCACTTTCTAAACGAAAAACAAACCAAAAAGATGCTGCTAACCATGTTTTGGCAACTGTATTGTCGAATGCAAACCATATTTTAGAAATGTTTTGTTGAATCGAATGCAAACGATATTTTAGAAATTGTTTTGTTGAATCGAATGCAAACGATATTTTGGCAGTTAATCGGTAGTGTAAAATTGCGCGTGGTTTGTCAAATTCTCAGCTTGTAGTTCACCCGTGGGACGTGATTGAAGGAATGCTGTGTGTTTGGAGCCGCGCGCACATCATTAGAACTTCTTCCCTGTAGCGTGCCGGCGGGGACGCCCCCCCCGGGCTCGTCTGCGGCGCGGGCGTTTTGAAACGAGCCCTCATTAGGCGGCAGTCAATGGAGCGAGTCAGTGCGGCAACGTCATCCTCTTTACGGCCTCTTACTTTAGGGTTTCCGCTGATAATCCCGTCGAGCGGCGCCCGCGCGCGCACACACCCGGTGCCGGGGGGGGGGGGGGGCGTGTGGCGAGGGGGTGTGCGCAGGAGGCGGTGAAAGAGTAGCGGCGCGTGCGCGGGCGCTGTGCTGAGCGGCTGGCGACCACCTGGCGCTGGAGGACGCCGCCTCCGAATCCGCGCCTCGCCTCGCTGGGACTAAAGGGAAGGAGGAAGCGGCGACAGGTGGGGGCAGGTGACACTGAGATGCGCTGGATAGGCGATGAGATGAGTGGTACAGGAAGGGTGGAATACTGTGCGTCTTCCAGCAACACAGCGAATTATACTGCGATTTATGCAACTCTGCTCCTGGTAGATATCAGCTGTTGACCGTGACGCGTAACGACGTAACGTCATAGTTACGTTCAAGCTCCCGATTGGATGAAACTGTAAACAGCTGATACCTACCAGGGGCAGAGTTGCGAAAATTGCAATATAGCTGCACTCTCGTGACGCGTCGTAGGTCTTTGAGTGAGGGGAAATTTAAAAAGTGGTGGGAGATAATTTGAGTACGGAGCGAATTGGTTCTGGAGTTCTCTCCAGAGGGAGACATTGAAACCTCCATGAAGGAACGTGTCCAAGAAAGGTGTAGGGAAACGTAAGATAATCTTCGCGTTTTCTGCAGTCTCAAAATTTCGAGGGGGGAGGGGGCATAATCCCCATCCTGTACTCTCCTCAGCGAATTCACACTCTGCATCCTCGTTGATGAGTTGATTTGTTTTGAAAGAGGTTTCGTGGAGCGCCTGTTAAACAGACTTCACTGACATGGTAATAGCCATCCTGGAATGAAATAGCTTGTCGCTTGTAGGGAAAAACTGCGAAGGACTAATATAAGAACATTGAGAGGGAAGTAGTGGGAAATGCAATAAATTGTTCTTAAGAAGAAAGGAAGTACGTCATTTCCCTTTATTGTTCGTTAGAAATGAAACCCTCAGAAATATACAATAGATGATCTTTTTGTGGTAAATAATACAATATTGTTTCCAAAATTGTAAATCTCTTCAGCAGCTCTGTTTCATTATTTTGGACTTCATACATTTTCCTTGTAAGCTCACGCAATGCACGGTGACTGCTCTGTTTTTCTGTTTTGTGTGCTGGGAGCTCTTTGAAACGGTCGTCTGCGTGTTGTTTTTGAAGGTATTTTAAACTCTTTAATGACAAGCTCAAGCAGAACAGACAAAAAGTGCGATGCCGCGGCGAGGGGGATGGGAGGTATTCAAAAGTGGCGTCTTCCGCCGCCGCTGCGCGCCGAATGGGCTGGAGCACAGCGATCCATTGTGCGGCGTGAACTCGCGTAAACCTGCCGTGTGCGGAACGGGTCGGCGAAGTGCGCGAATCAACAGCGTTTCTGCGGAACAGTCACGAGCGCCCCGCCCCTCTTTTCTGCGGGCGAGTGGAGTGCAACCGAAGGCTCTCGCCCGAGCGGAGGGGCGATTTGCCTCATTCTCTCCCCTCCCCGACCCGCACGACCGTTCCGACAGGTTGCGGGATGTATGTACTTGCTGTCCGGGTGATGCCGCGTCCATGGCGAAGGTGCCGACGTCTCGGTCGCCATTCTGCGACCTTCTTCAGGGCGTAATGCCCATGGCAAAGGTGCCGACTTTTCGGTCGCCATTCTGCGACCTTCCTCAGGGCGTAATGCCAAAATCCGACCGAAACATCGGCACCTTCGCCATGTACGCGGCGTCACCCGGACAGCCAAGTAAATACAGACTCCGGCAGCGGAAGCCTACGCTCTCAGGTTGCGGGATGCGAGAAAATGTTTGGAAAAAGTAATGTCTACTTCGTTTAGCGTGTTAAGAAACCTCTAAAAGTTAACCCTACGTTTATCGAGAGGGTAATTCATTCACCCCAACGCGCAATTTATCATTTTATATTTTTTTTCTAATTTGTTTACAGTTTCGACATCTGGGTGGAATTGTATGTGGTGGAATTGTTTCTTGTAAATGCTCTTTGGTACGAATGTGTTGTAAACCCATAGAATTCTGTCTCGTTATATTAGTAATTTCAAAAAGCAAATTCTGCGAGCTGGAATTCGATCCGGACGGATACAAATGAAAACAGAATATATACGATTCTGTCAATAAACAAAATCTTAGATTATTTCGTTGGATTCATCCAGCTTTAAATTTCAGTTCCTGGAAGAGCATTATTGTGTATTTTTTTATATTAGTTTCTTAAGTATTATTTCTGGTATATATTATGTATTAGATATAATTTCTTTAGATTGTGTCGGGTGTCATTCGGCCCCAAGGTCGTGCGCCTCGAAGGCGCGTGTAGTTTCTGCAGCCCGTACACGCATCCCCATTTTCAGAGGATAATCATATGTGATCTCGTGCCTCAAGGACCCACCGCTAGGACTTCTCCGGTGGAGTGCTTTCGTTACATCACAAAAACGTCAACTTTTCATTACAAATGGATTTACGTAATTTTTGTAATACTCGTATAAAAATAAACGTAAAATCATCGGTGTAAAATGAATTGTCTGAGCTTTTCTACTAATACTGGAAAGCGCTCAGGATGTTTTTGACAGTAAAGCAGTTGTTTAATCGTTGAACAATCCCGAGGCCAACGTCTTTTAGCTAGAAGACATAAAAACAAATGATTGAATAACTTGTTTAAATGCAACCGCGTATTGCCGTCCACGAGCGTTTGATTTTCGTCGAAGTCTTTTTATTGTACTTTAGCAAGAATTGAAAAGAGTTTGAGAGAGTAGAAATTCAGAGTGAACGGGCATTGTCAGAATCGAGATGTGCTTCTCTGGACTGAGTGAGAGGGAGAGAGGCAAAGGGGGCCGTGCCAAGGCCGCGGCCGCAGCCACCGCCACCGCCTGGGCTCCTGCGCGTAGGCTGCCCCTCGGAGCAGCGTCGTCGCGCCGGTGGCGGAGGAAGCTCCTTGCGGGGGCGGGGCGCCGGCGGCGGCAGCAGCAGGGAACGGATTCGTACACTCACTCCACGCCATATACGGATCTCGCCTTGGGTAAGAGGGGAAAGGATGCGGAGGCGTATGTAGGACCATTTCGTCATCACGAATGCTCTGCTCTCAAGATTTCAGCTGCCTCCATTTACCTGTATCCGTTGCTTTCTTTAGCTCCCTTAATCCTAGTACACATCTCTTAGAATCCCTTCTGCACTGTGCTTTGGGCTTGTTCTTAAAATGTTATCTCCATTTCTCACTTACTCTTATTCTCTATCACGCTCGCTAGCTCGCTCACTCTCAGACCACTCGGTCTCTCTCTTTCTTTCTCTCTCTTTCTTTCTCTCTCTTTCTTTCTCTCTCTTTCTCTCTCTCTCTTTCTCTTTCGTTCTCTTTCTCTCTTTCTTTCTCTTTCTTTCTCTCTTTCTTTCTCTTCTTTCTCTTTTCTCTCTTCTTTCTCTTTCTCTCTTTCTTTCTCTTTCTTCTGCTTCTTTCTCTTTTCTCTCTTTCTCTCTTTCTTTCTCTTTCTCTCTTTCTTTCTCTTTCTTTCTTTCTCCTTTCTTTCTCTTCTCTCTTCTTTCCTCTTTCTTTCGTTCTTTCTTTCTCTTTCTTTCTCTTTCTTTCTCTTTCTTTCTCTTTTTCTTCATCTTTCTTTCTCTTCTTTCTCTTTTTCTCTTTTCTTTCTCTTTCTTTCTCTTTCTTTCTCTTTCTCTCTTTCTTCTCTTTCTCTCTTTCTTTCTCTTTCTCTCTTTCTTTCTCTTCTCTCTCTTTCTATTCGCTTTCTTTCTCTTTCTCTCTCTTTCTTTCTCTTTCTTCTCTTTCTTTCGCTTTCTTTTTCTTTCTTTCTCTTCTTTCTCTTTCTTTCTCTTTCTTTCTCTTTCTTTCTCTTTCTTCCTCTTTCTTTCTCTTTTCTTTCTCTTTCTTTCTCTTTCTTCTCTTTCTTTCTCTTTCTTTCTCTTCCTTTCAACTCTCTTTCTTTCACTCTCTTTCTTCTTTCTTTCACTCTCTCTCTTTCTTTCACTCTCTTTCTTTTCTTTCACTCTCTTTCTCGTTTCTTTCACCTCTTTCTCTTTCTTTCACACTCTCTTTCTCTTTCTTTCAACTCTCTTTCTCTTTCTTTCACTCTCTTCTCTTTCCTTCGCTTTCTCCTCTTTCTTTTCTCTCTCTTTCTGTCTCTTTCTTTCTCTTTCTTCTCTTTCTTTCTCTTTCTTTCCTCTTCTTTTCTTTCTTTCTCTTCTTCTCTTTCTTTCCTCTTTCTTTCTCTTTCTTTTCTCTTCTTTCACTCTCTTTCTCTTTTCTTTTACCTCCTTTCTACTTTCTTTCACTCTCTTTCTCTTTCTTTCACTCTCTTTCTCTTCTTTTCACTTCTTCTCTCTTTCTCTTTCTTTCACTCTCTTTCTCTTTCTTTCACTCTCTTTCTCTTTCTTTCACTCTTTTTCTCTTTCTTTGCACACTCTTCTCTTCTTCCTCTCTTTTCCTTCTTTACTCTTCGTCTCTTTCTTTCACTCTCTTTCTCTTTCTTTCACTCTCTTTCTCTTTCTTTCATCCTTTCTTTCTTCTCTTTCTTCTTTTCACTCTCTTTCTCTTTCTTTCACTCTTCTCTTTCTTTCACTCTCTTTCTCTTTCTTTCACTCTCTTTCTCTTTCTTTCACTTCTTTTCTTCTTTCTTTCACTCTTCTTTCTTTTCTTTCACTCCTCTTTCGTCTTTCTTTCACTCTCTTTCTCTCTTTCTTTCACTCTCTTTCTCTTTCTTTCACTCTCTTTCTCTTTCTTTCACTCTCTTTCTCTTTCTTTCACTCCTTTCTCTTTCTTCACTCTCTTTCTCTTTTTCTTTCACTCTCTCTCTTTTCTCTCTTCTCTTTTCTCTCTTCTTTCCTTTTTCTTCTTCTTCACTTCTTTTCTCTTTTCTTTCACTCTCTCTTTTTCTCTTTTCTTTCTCTCTCTCTTTTTCTCTTTTTCTTCTCTCTCTCTTTTCTTTTTTCTCTCTCTCTTTTTCTCTTTTTTTTCTTTTCTCTTTTCTTTCTCTCTCTCTTTTTTCTCTTTTCTTTCTCTCTCTCTTTTTTCTCTTTTTCTCTTCTTCTTTTTCTTTTTTCTTTTCTCTCTCTCTTTTTCTCTTTTGCTTTCTCTCTCCTTTTCTCTTTTTCTTTCTCTCTCTCTTTTCTCTTTTTCTTTCTCTCTTTCTCTCTTTTCTTCTCTTTTTCTTTCTCTCTTTCTCTCTTTTTTCTTCTTCTCTCTTTTCTCTCTTTTTCTCTTTTTTCTTCTCTTTCTCTCTTTTTCTCTTTCTTCTCTCTTCTCTCTTTTTCTTTTCTTCTCTCTTTCTCCGTCTTTTTCATCTCTCTTCTCTTTCTTTCTCCTTTCTCTTTCCTTCTCTTCTTTCACTTTCTTCTTGCTCTTTCTTTCACTCTCTTCTCTTTCTTTCACTCTCTTCTCTTTCTTTCACTCTCTTTCTCTTTCTTTTCACTCTCCTTTCTCTTTCTTTCAAAATCTCTTTCTCTTTTCTTTTCACTCCTCTTTCTCTTTTCTTTCACTCTTCTTCTCTTTCTTTTCACTACTCTTTCTCTTTCTTTCACTCTCTTTCCTTTCTTTCACTCTCTTTCTCTTTCTTTCACTCTCTTTCCTCTTTCTTTCACTCTCTTTCTCTTTCTTTCACTCTCTTTCTCTTTCTTTTCACTCTCTTTCTCTTTCTTTCCACTCTCTTTCTCTTTCTTTCACTCTCTTTCTTCTTTCTCACTCTCTTTCTCTTTCTTTCACTCTTCTTTCCTCTTTTCTTTCACTCTCTTCTCTTCTTTCACTTCTTTCTTCTTCCTCTCTTTCTTTCTTCACTCTCTTTCTCTCTTCTTTCCTCTCTCTCTTTCTTATACTCTCTTTCTCTTTCTTTACTCTTTCTCTTTCTTTCCTCTCTTTCTCTTTCTCCTCTTTTCTCGTCTTCTTCACTTCTCTTTCCTTTCTTTCACTCTCGTTTCTTTTCTTTCTCTCTTTCTTTTTCTCGTTCTCGTTTCTCTTTCTTCTTCTCTCTTTCTTTCTTTTCTTTCTCTTTCTTTCACTCTCTCTTTCTTTCTTCTCACTCTTCGCTTTTCTTTCTCTTCTCTCTTTCTTTCTCGTCTCTCTGTCTTTTCTTCTCTCTCTCTCTCTCTTCTTCTCTCTTTCTTTCTCTCTCTCTTCTTTTCTTTTCTCTTTCTCTTCTTCTCACTTTTCTCTTTCTCTCCTTTCTCTCTTTTTTTCTCTTTTTCTCTCTCTCTCTTTTCTCTTTTCTCTTTTTCTTTCTCTCTTCTCTTTTTGTTTTCTCTCTCTCTTTTCTCTTTTTCTTTCTCTCTCTCTTTTCTCTTTTTCTTCTCTCTCTCTTTTTCTCTTTTTCTTTCTCTCTCTCTTTTCTCTTTCTATTCTTTCTCTCTTCTCTCTCTTTTCTCTTTTCTTTTCTCTCTTTCTCTCTTTTTCTCTTTTCTTTCTCTCTTTCTCTCTTTTCCTCTTTTTCGTTTCTCTCTTTTCTCTCTTTTTCTCTTTTTCTTTCTCTCTTTCTCTCTTTTTCTCTTTTCTTTCTCTCTTTCTCTCTCTTTTTCTCTCGCTCTTTCTCTTCTTTCTCTCTTTTTTCTCTCTCTTTCTCTTCTTTCTTTCTCTCTCTTTCTCTCTTTTTCACACACACAAATCAATCATCTTTTCTATCAATTTTTGTGTGCATCACTCGTTTCCCTTCTCACACATTTTCAAGTTTTAGGAAATCAACTCCTCATATCCCGCCCTTTTGAACGTCTGTTCTTCTACAAATCCTCATTTCAAATGATTGCAGCCTTCTGTGATTCAAGATTGCAAACGTACTTTTTCTGCTCTGCGGTTCGACCTTTTAGTTGCCGCTCAGAACTCCATTCAAAGAACTCTTTCCAGCAGAGAAAAGGTATTTATTTGGATTAGTGGTTACGTGTAGATGAAAAGGATGATGTTTACCTTGTGCGAACTTCAGCATGCTTCATAAGTTTCAACTTCTGCGATTTTTTCCCTTTTTTTTCGAGATCTGAGTAAACGAATACTGTAAAACAAATGCCTGCCAGCTGCCTCCTTCCACTGCTATACGCAAGCCATCTGTGGATCATAAAACCCTTCAGATGATCCGAATAAAGGAGAGTACTTCTTGTACTTATATTTGGCTTCAACACCAAATTGCGGCAAACAAGAAAGGGTCTTCGTGACTGGGCAAGGAAGTTAACGAATTGTTTAGAATATGAACCTTTTCGGCTGCACGACATCCAAATTTCAACTTCATTTATAACTGAAGTGTTTATATTTTGTTTTGCGAAAATAAAATGGAATCTATTGAAATGTAGATAATGCTATGCATATCTTTTGGGCAGAGCAAGGTATATAATTAAAATGTTATTGCAGCCTTAAGAGACTTCCACTCTGTGTAATGTAAAGCGAATTCTGACCTCCACATTATTGTGCACAATTTAGCTGCCACAGGGAGATAGCATTGCAAAATGTGGATTTGCAAGCGCGAATTCATTCTTCCTCAGAGAAAAACGGAAAAACAAACCTGAAAGTATCCCATTTTATCGCCCAGATAATGGTTTGTAATTCTTAATGACCTCTTAATTGATCATACGAGATATCGATGGAAATATTTCAAATATGATTTGGAGAGAAGGCATTTTAGACAGAATGTTTTAGGGAAAAATTTTGCTACATTTTGGGATTTCTAGGAGGGGAGAAAGAGACATGACAACGACGAGGCGGACTGGATGGAAAGCGAGGAAGAAGACCTATGTAAAGTGATTTTAAGTTGCTCAAAGCTGAAGGAATGTATTATTCGCATGATGTGGATATCTTATGAACAGCACAAGGAGTAATTCCGAGCAGTGCCGGCGGCGAGCGAAAGGAAAACTTGGTGGAGGGCCATGCGCCTAGCGTCCAGTGGTTGGGCGATCGAAGCGCGCCCCGCGGCGGTCAGCGCACTGCGCCGCAACTGCCCTGCCTTCGTCCGGCGTCGCAAAGGTCGCGCGTCACGGCTCATTGCGTCCCCGAGCGCCGCCCCGAGGCCGGCTCGCCTGCGCCCGCCGTCTCGGCGATCGCGCCCTCCGCCACTCCCCTGTTCCTGCCGCCACCTGTCGCGCGGGCGCAGCTTCCTGCCCGCCCGCCCGCGGGCGGTCGCGGGCGCCACTCGAATATTAACGGTCTGCAAGCGGACGTAATTGGAACGGCGCGTTATTTATTATTAAGACCGGATATTGATGACCTAAAGCATTGCCAAAAATCATCAATAAAATGTTTTAAATTGCCCTAAAAATAAAGAAAAATGACGTAAAAAAATTATCAAAATCACTTCAGATCAACAACTCAAGCTGTTGGGTATGTTACTGATAATCGAGGCTTTTTCCTGTTGTTGAAGTAAACTTCGCCGGCAAACTTTTTGGTTTGGACTTCTTTAATAGAAAATCTGTCTTTATCGCGAAATCGGCAGACGACGGCGCCGATTGGCGTCACAGTAACACAGCAATCAAAACTGGAACGTAATTTACGGTGACATTTCGAGAAATTACGTATTCGTATATTCGTGGTTCTCCTTGGTAATCATGATTTAAATTATCTGAATACGTGAGTTGTACTAAGCTAACAACGAAAATTATGCGAGTTTCATAATATGGACAGATGCATGTCATTAGGTAGAGATTCTGGTGGCAAATCTTATTTAAACGACATCTCTATTTAAACGATATCGTTGCAATTAAGAGATGTGGTATCTGTTATTAAAGTCACACTAATTCTTAAGTCTCGTAAAATTATTTGCGATTTGGAGACCCAATAGAATTGCTGAAATTTTTTCTTACATGTATATACCTAAATGGTGCAATTTAGACTCTATCGCTATTGGAACGTATTCAAAAAGCTTGAAAATATGGAATTATTCTAAATTATAAATAGTGAGGTAGGAATCGTTAAATCCCTCCACCTCTGAAAACCATGAGACAATGCAAAAATCAGGCTTCGCTGGATTTTCTTCATTGAAATCCAAATGAACGCTATAAATTCTGCAATGTAAGTAAATTAACTGCTTATCTGCAATCTTCAGGGCGATTCATTTATTTTTATATACAGGTAACTTAGCACAATCGTTATCCAGCACTATTATAATAAATGAATCTTGTTAATGAAAAACGTAATTGCCATATTTGATTTAATTTTACCATTGAACGATTTCTTCAAAAAATATTGTATTCGCGAATGTTGTATTCGAAGTATGTTTGAGAAAAAAACCTTTCATGTGAAGTGTGTCCACTAGCCCTTCTCGGCCTTTTGTCTACAGCTACTACCCTTACTTCTACCATGAACGACTCTAAACAAAGAACGATGTCTTGAAAATGGTCTCAAGTCAAAAATGGTTCTCGTTGTAGGGATAAAAGATATTGTTTCATAAGGCAACGTATCAATCTCATTATTGCTCCATCTAAATGCATTTTGCACAATAACGCTTGCGAAAGAGCTTGCTTTTATTTTAGGTTAGAGGCCGTTGAGACGATGGAAAACAGGCCTTGACTGTCTCGTCAGTAACGGACTGCATGAGGTAGGTAGGGTTTCCAACACGGCAGTTAACAATAGAGCAGACGATCAGCACAGACGCATTGCAACCGCGTCGTGGAACAGCGCGGCGCCCCCTAATAGGTAAGGCGGTCGGAAGTGCTATCGGCCCTGCCCCGCCGCCGCAACCCCCTCCCTCACCCCTCCCCTCCTCCTCCCTCCTCTCCCCGACCGTTTCGCCCGGGGCCAACGAACCGCCGCCCGCCGCCCCCCCCCCCCGCGCCGCCCCCGCCCGCCCGCCCGCCACGCCACCGCGCACCGCCGCGGTCGCATAATAGATGCGTGTGTGTTTGCCGCCTGTCGTCACCAGCCACGGGTATGGGCATCGCCTCGCCAGGGAGAACCCCGGCCCCCCCGGTTGTGTCGAAAGGGATGGGGGCTACTGCGATGGGGAATAGGTTGCCTTTGCCAATTGGCCCTGGGTCTCAGGGGTGAAGCGGATACAGAGAAACGATTTGCCCGCTGTTAAGCGTAATGTAGATGGCTGCGGCGGCTGGGGGGCGGTCGGGGTGGGTGGGGCAGGGGGTCATCCGTGAGAGCTGGTTCATGGGGGTGGACGGGGGGGAGCGGGTAGTGGCGTGCGGTCGTGGGGCGACGGGGTGGCGGGTAGCGGTTGGGTGGTGTGTGGGTGGTGTTGTTAACTGGCCTGCACGAAGGTTGTGGTTCTGAAGCGAGTCGTTCGACTTTTTTGACCTTGCTTTGTGTTCGACACAGTGAGGCAAAGGCCAAACCTTGCGGGTGGGTGTTTTAATAATGTAAATTGTTATTCATCGTCCTCCTGAGATTGTTCAGGAAATCAGAGTATCGGGTACCCAATTTCCGGTCAACGCCAGTTGCCGGAGTGGCTGGGACAGGTCACAGATGCTGTTGCATATAACAGAACATGTGACTGTTCCAAAGATAAAGCGTTCGGTACCGCGAAGGCCATCGCGAATCCCGTGTTGACACGCGCGGAGAGTAAGCACGTGTAGTGTGCGTTGCGTAGACTCAAACGCGTCTTTCGCTCCGATCCGCTGGGGCAGCGGGCTGAGAGGAGCCTGTTGGGGCGCCGTGAGGCGGGAAGCGCGCCGCGTGTTTCCGTATTTGGCGCCGCTTCCGCTGCTAGCCCGATCGCCCCGCCCCGCCACCTGCCCGCCCCCCCCGCCCCGCCCGGCCCCACCCGCACTTCCCACGCAAAGAGCGGGCCAGTGGGAAGGAAGCACCTCACATCCGCCCCCGCCGATCGCCGAAAGTAGTTCGCGACGCGCACGCGGAACTCGGCGAGTTTTCTGGGCCCTAGTTCCGCCAAGGTGGTTTCTTCCTACACGTTCGCTGTGACGACGGTTGGCTTTTTGGGTGGGTGAGAGAGAGAGAGAGAGAGAGGGGCGTCCTCAATCGTCCTACAAACTCTCTTGGGATGATTGAATGGTATACAAGCTCAAAGAACGATGTCGTTAAAATGGCCTCAAGTCAGAAATGATTCTCGTTGTAGGGATTAAAGATATTGTTTCATAAGGTAACGTATCAATCTCATTATTGCTCCATTGCTCATTATTGCTTGTAGTACGTAACAAGTGTGCACACGATTTTAGTTTGTCACCCAATCGTGGGCGTCAAGAACCCGCGAGCCTCCTCGCCCACTTGTTTCGCGCATAGCGTGATGAAAAAAGGCTTTGCAGAAACCCTCCCTTCTCTCGAAAGTGGAACCAGCTATAAAGAATTGTGATATCTAAAAATTCCAATTTTTGGAAGGAGTTCAAATCGAAAGACTGGATTAATATAATATGTCTTAAAACTAGTTACTTTTATTGTATTCGGCTAATTTATTACACACCGCGTGGTTTAAAAGTAATGCCTTTGTTTTCAATTTTGACTCGTTCGGTTTTCAATTTCATTTTCCTTCAGACATAATTGTTAATGTTCCGCAAATTTTGAACACATTTTTATCTATTTCGTCTATGTTGTTGAACTAAATCGACATTAATCACGCAGAGTGAAATACGCGTTCTCTTATAAGTCCGCAAGTAGCGTGATGTTGCCAGTGACGCGTTCTCGTCACGTCGTAAAGCGGCTTACTACCAGGTTGACGAGTTGTGGATAACGTGCGACGAATTAGCGTGGTTATGGTTTGCACGTGTCGCTAACAAAGCTAGGATTCGTTCTTTGTTACGAACCTACGATGTAATTGTACGAGACGGTATAAACTCGAAATACATGCATTAAATCACGGTAGGCATTCCCGCACGTCGCATACATTCAGCAGGGTTTGAATGACAAAAGGGGATACAGCTTGTGTTATTTCCTGTTCTGGGTACCGGTGTCATTTCTGAACATAAGATGCTACTTTTAGCGCTCACACTTTACGGAATATTTGTTCTTTAATTTCCTGTTTTTCCCCTCGGTACTCAATATACTTTTAAGAATTAACAGCTGTATGTTTTAAACAACTTGGTACATCAGTCCTTAGCAGAGACTGAATTCTCTTGGTTAATTGCTGTTCACGAAGTTCTAGAATAACGAGTAAAAACGTCAATCACATTTTAATGCACTGTACAGACTTGTACTTAACGAGGACTGAACATTTAGCCTAAATTTCTTCAAGAAGGAATTTCATATGTGACGTAGTAGACGGCATTCGGGAAAGTTCTTTGCTCAGACTATAGAGCAGTGTGGTTTGAAACGCTGGATCAACCACTTTTATTAATACACATTGATACACCTTTACCTTCTAAGGAATGAAGGTGAAATGGATACCAGAGGACAATAATTTGGTGATCTAGAACTAAATCATGGGTCCTGAATTCCAGCATTCATACGTGCATACTTAAGTAGGTACAATATCTTTATCATAGGTAATACCACAAGTGCTTTGGATATTGCCGATAAATTCCCGAATCGCGAAGCGAGGAGTTCAAAGCACGAGATGTATTTAATAAGACTATTCCATGAGTGAAATTATGTCCAAAAAAGTTCCATAATTCACCAAATATTGATAATAAACCAAAGCGTATGATAAAATCAGTGATTGTTATAGCACATGCGTTATTTATTGGACATCGCCATAGCTGTTTAAACGCCTCGTAACATAGACGAGTCAGTTTGATTGGCCAGTAGGTAGAAGCGATAAGAAAAATCGGAAAGAAAAACTTTTTGAGATACACCGCTCCGATTGGCGCATATTGTATGTATAGTTCAACAATATTTGTTTTAATTTCACGAGTGGTATAGTTGCAATAAATAAATTTCACGACTACGTTTTCTCACTTAATACATTTCGATTACTCTGTAGTGGCGGATGACACGAGGCCATTGTTACACCTCCTGCCTTATAAAATGAATCTTTTTAACAGTGGTTAGCACATTTGAGGCTACAAGCCTCGTTGAGAAGGACGTTCTCGAATGAATTAAAAGTATTTATTTTATAAGGCAGGTGTAACAATGACCTACCGTATAGTCACTATAGAAACTATCGAAGTAAAGTTATCAAGTCATTGACCTTTTTGAAACCCAACATTAGTTTCACACCACATTAAAACTCACGACCATGGCAACCTCTGTGTAATGAGCGTCATGTTTCTTCACAAGGAGGCTTGCTTAGATGGTCTCCATTGAGATTATTGCGAAGGTGCGCGGGGGCGGTAGGGTGCCTGACGAGACTCGAGCGGCGCCGCGCAGCCTTGCCCCCCTCCTCCCCCGCTCGCGACCGCTGCCCCGGCCGGGGCGCCCAGCGGCCGTGTTGCGTAACCGCGTGTGGAGTGCGAGCGCAAACAGTGATTCGGAGGCCGTGTTTGTGCGCCGCCGCGAGGAGATTTCGACGCCCGGGAGGGAGGGAACCTTCGCGATCGGGGAACTTCGAAGTACTTTGACTTGCAATGTTACAAGTATTGGTAGTTGCTAATATTCCCAGTAAGTTTTCTGGTTGGTAGCGTTGGTTTTCTAATTCTGTGCATTGAGCAAATTTATTCTTGGCGTGTTGTAGCAGCAGTGAACCGAAATACTTTCACGGAGATTTTGGTATGTTAACCTAGGTGGTGTCTTATAAATATTCTGAAACAGACTTTTTTTAAACTACATTTTGAAAGATTTGAAGAGACGTGGGAGTAAAGCAGTAAAACTTTGTTTTCAAACTTTTGCGTCAAGCGCTTCTGCGTTGAACGTTGGTAATGTCTTGCCAAGTGTTCTGAGGTCTTCGAATTTTAACTATTTTTATATGTATTCCGTTGCTGCCCTTCTGTATTCTGCCTTTTGCCTAAAAAATCTCTCCTATTCCGAGGACGTTTTTGGAGACTAGGAACTACTATATCATACGCATTGGAATTCATGAAGCGATGATACGTGTCGGTTACAACCTGAATGAATACTCGACGCGAGTGTAGTGCTTTGAAGAAAACTGAAAATCTCCCTCGCGCAGTTGGAAGAACGGCGTGGCGCGGCGTGGCGCGGCGGCGAAACCATCAACGCCGCCCTTTCCGCGGAACCCGGACGAGCAATGGGGTCTCGTCGCGAAATGGCGGGGGCGACGCATGCGTTCATGCTCGGGTTTCCTCCGCATTTGTCTCCGCCTGCGCGCCCCTCCCCGCGTCCCCACGCGGGCTCTTGTCGCCGCGTCGCGGGGGCGTAAATCGGAGGCGGCGCTGGGGCAGTGGATGCAGGCGGGGCGGGGTGGGGCGGCGCTGCGAGCGCGGACACCCCTGGCGGGGCGGGAGCAACGACCGCTGAGGCGCCGGCGGCCGCGTTCAAGCCTCGCGCCCGGCCAGGCCCCGCCAGGCCGCGCCCGCGCCAATAAATGTCCGCGTCGCTTCGATCTAGTCTAGGAATGTCCCGCCGATCGTTTCTTGTCTCAACGAGAAGTTGCTTTCGATGGCTCTACCGAGAGCGGTAGATTTTGCCACAAGTGCGCAAAGACGGTTCGGATTTTTAAGATGCTTTCTAGCACCGCGCGTCTGGATTGGGCAAGTAAAAAGCTTTTACCGAAGGATATCACAAGAAAGCAGGTTGGCGAAGCCATACGCTTGCACGCGACATGCGCACAAGCACGCACCTGCGAAGTGAAATTCCGATTATTAACAATCATTGGCAGATTTTATTATGTTGATGAAGATGGCTAATATTCAAAATCTGCTAAGCCGGTAAGTCATGAAGACATAAAATTGAATAATTTATGCGGTGCCAAAGCCCCTTCACTGGACGACAGACATTCTAAGAATTACGCCCTAGATTATGGAGGGATATTTTTTAAAACTTGGTTGCTACATCATGATATAAAACGAGACACATCGTCCAACCAGATTACAAGCTGCCTGATAAAATCTTTCGGAATAAGTTTTCACTGCTGTTTTACTACTAGCTGTAGATAATTCCTATTGATACGAAACTGAGAAGGAGGAGTTTGTTGTTGCACCTGAGAGTCCATTATATCGCAATTAGTTTGTCGACCACTGCGAGAAGTTGGTTCAAACGGCCGACGACGCAATAAGCATGGGCCAACTTTAGGCATACTGTTTAGCAAGGGGGTGTGCTTTCACATAACTTCGTTGGGTCATAGCCATAATTAGGACATAGCCATAAGTGAGCAATTATTTTTAATTTTTAGAGGGTTTCTAGGAACTGTCAAATTTATCAAAGAAAAATATTTAAAGTGGTCGTCGCATAGTTCCACGCGAGTTTGTTCAGAAGCTTATTGCTGACGGAACTTTCTTCACATCATCACTAAACACTTGTGGTTCCCCACAAGCTCGTTTCCTTCTGTTTGGCTCCAAACATCGGAGAACAAGCACGTCCACCGAATGGTTGCTGGCCCCTTACAGCTCTTTTCCTCTTGCCTCTGGTGGGGATAGGCAGACGACTGGTGAGGAAGCTTTGGGACTACGGCATGTGGTGCAATCTGAAGCGATATCACAAGGGGCGCCCTGACGAAACTCTTGGTGCTACGCGTGTGGTGACTTGAATGAGCGAAAAGCGCCAAACCACCGTTAGCAATGTTTTTTACAAACTTTGTTTTGCGATACAAGTTATGACAAGATCCGGGAAGAGAAAGCAATGAACTACTAAATAGTCAATCGAGATATTTTTTTCTATTTTCCATAAAGCGATTGCTTCGCGCTAAGAGGGTATTGTTTCGGTTTTGCACGAATATTTCGTTCTTACTATAGGTAGTTTACGACGTGTTTTACAGACACAATTTAAGCGGCATCACAGTTCAGAACGCATTTGGACGTGCCGTGCTGCACGTTGCTGTTTTAATTGTTCCGAAGACAGTACTTCCGTAGACACCTACATCCGTTAATAAACACCAGTATCTCAAGAGTTTCAACCACTTGTATATATGTGTTCTTCACAAGTAAATGATACAAAACTTATTTTACAAAACGTCGATAGATTTCATATTATCAGTTTATTTATTACAAGATATCCGACTTGTTTATTATAGCGAACACTTACGCAAAAAATGTACGCGCTGTATCCTCGATTTGCAAGAAATGGATCCACGCAGACAATTTTCCCCCCTTAGGAATCGAAGAAATAGCAATAGCGCTGCTTAAAATTAAAAGATTTGCTACAAAACGTAACATGTAGGGTTCGCTTTATAAAACAGTCGAATTTCTGCGAATGAGAGCTGCTAAGAAGTTATTCTAAATTTACAAAGTATGATTTTACATAAAAAACTAAAGAATTTTTCAAACAGTGTCTGAAAAATAATGCGGCCTTGTCGACCTTGAATATTGTAAACGTTGCCGTCATATTCTGTGGAGCTTTGATTTCGGGCTGAGAGTGCGAACAGCAACGCGAGTCGCATGACGGGGCGCGTCAAAACGGTGAGGGGTGGAGCAGCGTGGGAGGCGCCCGGCCGGGAGGGAATTCTCCGCGTCTGACGCGGGGTGGGGCGGAGCGGAGTGGGACGGGCTCTGCGGAGGCCATTGAAGGCTGCCGAGGCGCCAGCCGCCACGCAGCGTCCACCATCGGGAGCCTCTTCCCGTATTCCACTCGAGCCCGGGACCGGCTCTCGC
>BOPP01000068.1:3965234-3980370 GCA_017312745.1 Gryllus bimaculatus | reverse complement strand
CAGCCGCACATTTTGTGGGCGTGCGGCGGCGGCGGCGGCAGTGCGTCTGGTCCAGGCGCTGAATTACGATTTTCGTCAGACGTACGTGCGTTACGTGACCCCACAAGATGTTACTTTGGGTTGTGCGTCACGCGGAAGAGATGTAAATCAAACGTTAACTGCCGACTCGGTGATCTTCCATGGAAGCTAACGAGACGCGAGACCAACCGCAGACGAACTGGACGAGAAAAATAAAATGTATAGTTTTTAAACAATACCTCTTCATCCATGTAGTACTCATTCATTTATTCATACTTCCGCCATCATTTAGAATGTAATTTCTAATTATTAAAGATATTGCTGTTTTAGAAGGTTAATTTGCATAATTTGTATAAACGGAACTGCTATTCTTTGAAGAGTCAAAATGAATCACTGCGTCTGGCGCGTTATCAATATTTTCTCTAAAATGATTGGTTCCGAGAAAATAGCTGTGGTGTGCTTAGAGTGAAGGGGGCGCACTTTACTGAAGATGCTGTGAAGAAACAGGAATTTTCACGACGGGATGAGATACTAAATGGAACTGGTTCTCTGTCGAAACAGTTAAGCAATGAGAAGCTTTAGAAACTGTAGTGTTGTAGCTGTGTTCTAATTTGGAAATGTTTTGTGGGTTTCGATATTACTGTTCGTACTCGTGTCACGGAAAGCCAAAGATATCAACTAATAATGGTGGGGTATCTTGACAGTTGAACATGCATACTCAATTTTGGGGCGTCTGACTACATTTAACCCTTTTTTTCCTGCATATATCATATTCATAGTTTTTACGATATTTCAATCGTTTTTCAAAATGTTCTTCGTTAAACATTGGACTTATATATTAGACTTTAATAGTTCAGATATGTGAAAGTGAAAATGGACTTCCACTAGTTTTGCAGTCACAATAAATCACTCCATTTCGTTTTCGGCTTCTGTGTTGGCATGTACGAGTGATGCAAATTGCCACGCACCTCTAGGAAATATAATTAATTTTCCTTAGAGCGTTTTTACTACGCACAATAATTTCGAGTTTTTATCACAACAAAACATTATAGGTCTTATATTGCGTTTTTGTTACGAATTCCTGCTGTAAAATTTTGTATGTTTCGAAATGAACTAACGAAAACAATATTCCCCTTTCGAAGCTGTCAGACTCGCATAAATTCATGCTAAGTCAGTTTTCTTTTTTTTTTTAGTAATCCTGTTATAAAATCTGTATGAAGATGAAATATTACGAATCCGAATTTGTTAATGCCTAATACTAGAGACACTACGATAAGTATTTGAGAGAGCCAATTTCATTTTCTTTATTAAGGCGTCATGACAGCCGCAAACTACTTTTTTTTAATTCGGCAATTTTTTGTAAAAAAAAATAAATTTGGTTGTCATAAAGAATTTGGTAAGAAAGAAAATCTGAACATAGTAATGACATTCAAGGATTTCGACTTCATAAAATTGCGATGCGATGTTGGTTAAACTTGATGTTGGGACAGTCGATACAAATGCGTTTGGTTAGAAGTTTTCGATGATTTGACCATATAAAGAGAACAACCGCTTGGAATTAGGAATTCACTTCCTGTTATAGAATCTCATGATTAAACACATTCTCAGTTTTCAACGTGGATCGGAGTTCATACAGAATTTCTCTCAATACGAAATATATCATTGCTATTATAAAATTTTCCTCTCCCTGATGAAATTCGTCTTTTAAGAAAATCTCTTTGGTTCATAAATTCCAATTAGAATTTACTAATGAGATTACAATAGAAATCATGATTTTGATAAACAGTCTAGTATTTTGCGCGGGAGGTAAGAACGGACAAACACAGAAGACCACAGCCAACTAAGTTACCTCTATTTGTGTTCGCGCAGTCGGGTAATTAGTATAATACTCATTAATGCATTTTTTCTCCAGAAGCTTGTAATAGTTATATTACAGACTTACCGTTAAGAATAGTGTACGTCTGTGATCGTAAAACTTTCATAATAACAGAATTTCATTTTGTCTCTACCATGGTTAAGGTATAATAATGTTCCTTTCCTGCCCACATTGTGCTCAGAGGAGGCATAACAAATTTGTAAAGGAAGTTAATTTTAATAATTGAATAAAGGATCAAAAAATTACCTTTCGTAATATTTAATGTTTGCAAAACTATGAATTGGTGTATTTTAATTTGTGAACGGTTTGAACATAAAATTACGGGTACCTACTTTTATTAATATCTAAACTAGTACTTTTCTGGTAATGATAGTTTGAACGTCAAAGTGTGTTCCAATGCAAAAGATGTTGAAATTTGTGCGGTAATTGTGAATTAATTTGTTGTTACAATATTGTATATTTTTTTAAAAAAATATTTTTAATACTGTACGTTGTCAAGGGGGAATGGGGCTGGGTTTCTCATGCCGCCATCCCCCCTTACCGCGCGTGAGTGGGCGCTGCTCGCCATCACCGCCGTTGCCCGCATCCCGTCATCCCGGAGACTGGCCGGCGGCGGCGGCGGTGGCGGCGGCGTTAGCGTCCGTCGTTATCAGTAGCGGCGGCCGCATGACCCTCGCTTCCTTCCTCTTTCTTCCTGTCGCCGCAGCTGACGGCCCCCCTCTCTGCGTCCGTGTTGCAGTTCGATCAGTACGTGCGCGCCACGTTCCACGTGGGGCGGTCGCCGCACGCGCTGCGCTTCGTGACGGACGGCCAGCTGCCCCTGCGCCAGTGCCTGCACCCCGAGGCGTGCTCCAAGAACTTCGAGCTGCCGCCCTACTACACCACCTTCCACGACCTGCGCAAGGAGTTCCGCGCCTTCTACGCCGCCCCCGAGGAGATGCAGTCCATCCCCGACATGATCAACTGTATCCTTTGCTCGCTACGCGGCGGATCTCTGCCAGCTAAACCCCCCGCCACCAACACCCACCCCGCTCGACAGGTAATGTGTGCTGAGCTTCTACGAGTTTCCACTGTGATATCCACTGCCGACGTGGGCGCTTTGTGTAGATGTAGTGTTCTAAAGTGTGTTCCGTACGTGTTGCATGGGTCAATGACACCATGCCTCGTACTGCTGTTCGTGCGGGATCTCGTCGTTCCATAACAATTTACATGCACTCGTCTATTGCTTGTAAATGGCGATTCAGAATTGATTTTTTAAACACTTTTTTGTTAGTAAAATAACATTTATATTGTCGTTAATGAGTAGTTTTTGTTTTTTTGAACTAAAACATGTGAGGATTGTAACAAATCTCTACAAAACGTTCTTTTCTTTCAGACCGTGTCATCAAATTCTAAATGTAGTGAGTTGACCTGTAATACACATGGCGATGGTTAATCTAGTTACTCTGTGGCTTGGGGAACAGATTCTCGTGTCATAACAACCTCCTCGTCTTGATGCGATCAGGAAGTGATTTGGCAAAAGGAAATGTCGGTTAATGATTTCACATGTGTATCAGTAGGTAAAGTTTTGATTTCAGGCGTTTATCTTCCTAAAGCGGATGAGTATTCATTCAGTGATACTTCGTAGTTATCAGGCTTGATTTAAAGTGGCGAGTTGTTGGTTGGACTCTTACCTAATTCATTATTTACAAATACTATACATGAAAATCAGGATTGTCAGATTTCAGGTAAACAGAATGTAGGATTAACTAGTGTATAGCTGTTTTATCGACTTAACGGACAGTCTGGTCGTTAAAGTCATTACTGCTCTGTTAAGGAATGCGAGCAAAAGCACTCGGGCAGTAGTTAAAATCGATAATTTTCCCCACATTTTTCGGAGTTTTGTAAAACTTTTCAACTCGATTTACGTTAATGATTCGGTGCAAAACTTTGAAATGGTGATTGTCAATATTTTGAATCTCGACATGCCAATTATTCGACTTGATTTCCTCCTTTTTGTGAATTAATTTTAGTCTCGTTTGCAGTTTTTCTAGGTTATGGAAAATCAGAAAAATGGTTGAAATTATGCCACGAGTGGCATTTTACGTTTTCTGTCGATAACGTCACGACGAATTGAGGTGTATTACAAGTTTTCTATTTAATAGCTCCATATCCAATGGTTCAGGAACAGTCGTATTTAGCTTATCAACGCCGCTCAGAGCCAATATGAGTTCAGATTTTCTTCACATGCGTCTGTGAACGGTGTTTTTCCGCTTCCACAGTAATCTTCCACAAGATATTCAGTCTATCTATCCCTCGCTTCCCGTTAGGAGGCGAATGTTGTGAAAGTATGCCCTTGCTCATTGTCAACAGAAAATATTATATTCCTCGGAGAAGAATTTGAAAATCAAACGCATTTTTGTCGGCTGAGAATGTAATATCCCTTCTTGTAGGTACTTCCGATGGAGGTAAAAGTTGACTCTTATTGGTCTCTTGAAACCAATGTTTACTCCGGTGAAAGGTATTTAAGTAAAGCTACTTCAAAATTCCGTCGCCCGCGGCGATGTTATAAAAAGCATAACAAGACCTGCGTTATGATTTCAAAACCGCCTGCGGCGTTTCGTGAGTTTCATTCTTCGTTGGCTGCGTGCGATACGAAATAAGCCGGTGGGCGTAATCAGTACTGATATTGCGGAGATATGGTCTGGTTATCGCGTTTTCACTTTGCACAGCGCGCTTGAGCTGCCTCCGACAGTGGAGCGCGGGTGGTTGTGGTGGGGTTGGGGGTGAGTGACGGGGGGGGGCGTGGAGATACTTTGCCGAGGGGGGCTCCGCGCAACTGGGCGTGTCCGCGCTAAAGCGTTGGCTGTGATTCTGCGATTGGTAAGTTGAATCCCGTCAGCCCTGCGTTGGCGTTTTCGCCACGCTCCTTCGCAGCGATCAGTGCCCTCGTGGATTATCCATCCATCACGTACACGTTGATGCCAGACGAAGCGCCCGCGGATCTGAATTGAAATAAAGTGAAATTGCTACGAAGAGTGAAGATGAACGACAAGGAATTTACACACCCAGACGATAGATTTTCAATAAATAACACTGATATAAGTTTTCTTTTCTCATTTTCTTCTACTTCCGGTTAGGCTGATTTTACACCCCTATGTCATCCGGTAGCGAATGAATGTTTTATTGTAAACTATTGTAGAATTTAGCTCAGAGGGGTATCGTTTACTGTTGATAGTTTTTACATGAAGCAAATCTGTCTGGAACAGGGTTTTCTAATATCGGGATTGTGACAGATTCTGATTGCTTCATCGGTTTGTTTTACTTTCCTGAATAAGTAATTTTATTCTTCACCTTCAAATATCGCAATTTGTTATGTATTTCTGTAATAGTGAATTGTACCTGAAGCGACAGTCACTTCCCGAGATCGGTATTTCCAGCTCCCGGTGTGTGCAACGCGGTTATTCCCTCGTAGGTTTTCCCTTTAACGGAAACGCGGGCGGAAGGATTTAAATCGTGACGTGCGGCGTGGGAGTGGTGGGCGGACGGGGCCTCCTGTGTTCGGGCGCGACGAGAGGAAGGGAGCGGATGGGGAGGGGAGGGACGGGAGGGAGGGACGGGATCGCGGGCTCCACAATCACAGCCTCTCCGGCCGTCGCCGCGCGGCGCGGCACAGCGGGACGCGCGATCTTTTTCTCTGTCTCTCTCTCTCGGTCGCGCACAAGGTGACGTCACGCGCGTGGGCACCGCGGCGGGCGGAGAGGGCGGACCCGCGCACAGTCAATATTGGCAGAGGCGCTGGCGCTGGCCGCGGATTGCTTGCTCGCCCGGCGGCCGCCGCGGTCCGTGCGGATAGAGTTCGTAGTTAGCAGCGCATTCCGGTGCGTCCAGTTGTTAGGGGAGTTCAGAATGTGTGTGTAAACACCAGTTTACCCAAAACCCATATTTTATATATACTCGAAATTGTATGTGATTCCTTCAGTTAACATTCTTCTCGACCCCTGAACGCTATCTGGCGGAGCTATCGGGATATTTAATGGCGGCGGCCGATCAGGTTGCGCAGCTCTCTAAACACAGAGGCTCGATTTAACAAACCACCTACAATGCACAATGCGGTCTTCTTTTGTTGTTCACTCTTTCAAGATACTAGACTGGACCGGCTCACGAGGGCACGTTTGGGAATCTACATTTCAAGCTTTAGGGATATGACAGTGCCAGGTTGTGATTCTAAGTGTCTAGAAAAATGCGCCTCCATGACTGAAATACAACGCGTCGTTTTGGCTTGAGAACATTAGACATTATCAGGAAGGAACTAAATTATATCCTGTAATTTTCCGTTCGTTATTCGTGAAAAGTATCTTTACACACAAAGAAACAAAGCGTGATTAATATTGACCTTCTAATGTATCGATACGCACCCGCACGTTGCGCGGTGCTGTGGTGTATTCTTTTTTATCATTCAGGACTGGTAATTTGTTAAAATCCATATATTTAGGGTTTGATTGCATTTTGTGCAATGTGCAGTCGTTAAATGGTATTGTTATATTTAGTGTATTGGACAGAATTTTACACAACTGGGAAAGCGAAGTTCAAATGCACGCGCACTGAAATGTTGCTAAATTTCGTAAGTCATTAAAATACATTGGATAAACTTTTTGAAATATATTCAAGAGTTAACAGCTTACTCCTCAAGAGCGTAGTACAAGCGGGTAATCTGGGTGACGCTGGCGGGTGCGTAAATTGTCCCAGTGAAGAAAAGATTAACACCTTGCACTAAGTTTTTATACAATTAATACATTTTGATATGCTATTCCACATTTGTACACTAAAGGCAATGGGACGTTCGTCTCCGAATAATGCCTGGAAAAATTAAAAGTTAAAAATTTAGAAAATAATCTATCGTTCATTCCCCATCATACAACCACGCGCGGTGCACACCCCCTGTGTTCTCCGTGGTGGAAGCTGAGCCCAGCCCCCAACCCAGCGGAGCCGTTGCCGGTCCGCGGAATCTGCCCTCGGGCCGCCCGCTAGCGATCGAGTACGTACGCGTCGCGCAGCGGAACAATGGCTGGCCCGAGGGGAGCAGCCGCCGCCGCCGCCGCCGCAGACCCATTGTGCCCGGCGGAGGCCGTTGGGCTGGGCGAGGGCTCGCTTGTTCGGCGCCCACTGCCACGTCTCGCCGGAGCGCGGAGGGCCAGTGTCTGCCCCGCGGAGCTGCTCGGACGCAGTGGACCGGCGCACGAAACTCTCCGCGGGGTGGAATTCATCATCAGATAGCGACAGGTTCATACAACTCGCTCGCCCCGATTGGTTAAATGAAATTTGCACCTGTATTTAACGCTAAATTTATTGTAGCTTTACTCAAAAGGGTATTGTTTGTTCGAAGTGAGATAAATTCAATTGAAGCCGATCCTTTAGCCGAGATCGCTAAGGCAGTAGAAGGACCGAAGGGTCGCGGGTTCGTGTCCCGCCTCGGGCATGGTTGTATTGTGTTCGCCCTTTAACCCCCTATCATCATCATATCGTGTCTTCCTCATAGTTACCATACCGCTTGAAGCAATAGTGATCGCTAATGATCTAGAAGTTGATGCGAATTTAAATAACAAAAAAAAAAATCAATTGAATATTAGGGAGAGTGGCTTTGCCCCCCCCCCCTCTCTCTCTCAGAACAAAACTGCAATGGTTTCCATTCCAAGACCACAGAGGGACAACGGTCGAGCAATACTAACTCCTAGAATCAGTCGTTTCCATGAAATAATCAATCTTTTTACCCGTGGAAACTTTTAATCATACAGTGTGAAATTCCAGAATGCCCGTAACCATTTTTACTTTTAGTCATGCACAATTGTTTATTTAATGCAAGTAAAATTTGAACTACACACATGTAATTTCACATTTCTGTTGGGTCTTTCAGTATAGATTGAAATGAAATGCACTCGTAACAACTTTTTTTGCTCCTCTCTCTGCCGAAAAACGGGATGCTAAGGACGGAGAAGGGGGAGCGGTGTCTGCTTTTGCATTATTTGAAATATTTGTACCCGAAGTGTATACCCCTTTTTGATGAAGTGCTTGGATGTAAATAGCACTACGCCTCACAGAATTCAAGCGGAGAAATAGAACTATAGTTTAACCTGCCACCTCTCTCCTCAAAAAATAAATCATTTCTTAGTACAGCTTCATGTTACACGACCATGGCAATAGTTGTACACAATCGATACGGCAAGTACGTTAGTACGATTATCTTTAGTTTTGACGGAAATATGGCTTAGGGCTATTTAGATCCGGTCCCATTAAATTTGCCTTGTCTGGCTCTTTATTTTCAAAGGAAACTTACCCGAGTTACTTTTTCTGGGCAAACTCGACTTGGGAAATGATAGACGAAACTTGGATGGGGTGAGGTGGGGCATGGGGCGGAAGGAGACCAGTCGTCGCGCGGCGGAAGGCGATGGCAATCAGCGCAGCGCAGCGCAGCGCAGCGCAGCGCAGCGCAGCGGCGCGGCGAGGAGTGAGGAAACGGCGGCGGCGGCGGCGGCGGCGGCGATTCTGGAAGAGGCGAACCGGGAGAAAACACGCGCCAATTCACGGAAGGCGGACCTTTCGACTCTTTAACCTTATTTCAGACATGCAACGGAAACGCCGACCGAAGCGCGCCTGCGGACAATTGGCGGAAAGTAGGGGAGGAGGCAAGCTGGCGGACGAGACGAGAGGCGGGCGGCGGGCGACGTCAGCAAGGGGCGCGCGGTCAGCAAGACCGGTCGACGCCCTGGGCGCCGAAGACTCCGTCGTTAGCGCTGAGCGGCTCGACCCGGCCCGACTGCTCGACTCGCTTGTGGAAAAACTGGCTGCTGCCGCCCCCACTTCGGCGGCGGAGTCGCCTCTGGGTGCTCGGTCGTTCCTCGCCAAAAGGGGACTTGTGACGGTTTTACCCGGCCGGGTAAGCCGTGCGTATGTGGTCATATCGTTGCTTGGAAAACTCGCGAGCAAAATCCGTCGTGCCGTGCATCCCCCCCTCTCCCCGCACTCTTCAAGCAGAGATTTTGAGTTTGAATGCGTCCTGAACGTTTTTGGACGTAAACGGCGATGGTGTCGGTTAGCGTACCGGACTGCTGTACCCAAGTTCGCGGGTTCAAACACGATCAAAGCCGTGGATTTTTAAGGGCGAAAAAATCCTTCGTACGCCTTCCTTCGGAGGGGAAGTAAAGCCCTCCGTAGTATGGAAGTAAAGCCGGCTGTCCCATGTTAGTAGATTTACTTGCATGTAAAAGATCAAGCCTAAATGACGCCTCTGAGCTAAATTGAAATCGCCTGTTTCTCGCCCAAGAAATACCTCCTTTCCCTGCTAGTTGATGAAAGGAGCGTAGAGAAATTTGCGTGGTCAGACGGAAGAGCGGGCCTGATGGCCCGAGTCTCGCGACGTAAAATAAGGCCAATTCAATTCAATAAACATCTACGTATGTTTTGTTAAACCTGTGTAGATGAACGTTGTACTTTAAACACGAGGCAGGTAAACCCGAACCGGTAAACGAGGGTGTCTGTGCACCTATTCGCTTTCGCGTTACGCAGGACGTGCGCAAACTAAGGCTTTCTGAACGTGTCTTATAAAAGGATGCACATAGCTTGGGCAAGCGGTAGCTGTTGCTGCTGTTACTTAGCACGTGGTTTGAAACCTCGCGGTCGCCATTGATATTCAAATTCTTGGCAGAGGTTGAAGTTTGTTCTCGAGCAGATGTAATATGTCCTTGGCACAAATTTCTTGCTTTTTGTGAATGGAAATTAAGCTATTTTGTGGACGTTATTTGGTGATGTGCAGGTTTGTCCGTTAATATTTATAGGTGCCGTGCAAGTAAACACGATTGTAGTTCTGTGAATATTGTATTCACACTTTTTACATTGGTTTATATTGGTATTTTTATGGCGAACGAAAATATATGAGAGACACAATTAAAGATTTATGTACATGAAGTAACTTTGACTGGAGTTAGTTTTCATTTTTTTAAAAGTTGGTTCGCTATAAAGAGTTAAAGGTCCTATGAAAAATAATAAGAAAGCGTTTTGGGTCATAACGGCGGAGGCATCTTCCAGCGCTGTGGCGCTGTGTCTCTAAAAAGCTTCGATTCAGGCCAGGCGAAGGAAACGTAGGCGGACGAGAGACTGCACTTTCCGCCCACTGCTGATGTGGAGTGCTCTCCACCGATCCTGTAGAAGACCTTGTGCCTGGGTCCAAGTTTAAACCTCTCCACATCTTTCAAGTGCTCGGCCTCTACATTTCGAGCAACAAGGGTTTCTGCCTCGTTCTCTTCGGCACGTTGTAGAATTATTCCCTACTTCCGAACATCAAACTCGTTCAAAGATTCCATCTTTAAGCTATCCGCTTTAAAATTCGCTCGTGGGACCAACCACCCATTCACATGTCCAGCGTTGCCGGCCACCCATTCAAACACTCGTTTTGTCACCAGCGTCCCCGCCCATTCATTCAGTCACTTTTATCTTTTATTTCCAAACAATTCTCTTGTGATTCCGCCTGAAAGATTTTTCGAATCATCCGCCTCGTACGTAAGCTATACCTTTCCACACGGCGGTGCTTCGTCCATTCCAACAACAATTTCGTCAACGCATCTCACGGAATTCCTTTCCTTAATGTGTTCATCTTCTAAATCGAATCCTGTGCATCTGTTGCCGCCGACGTGCCCCTTCACCTCGTCTTGCTCGTTTGTGTACGTCCGTGACGACGTGGGGGGGTTTCGTCTCAGCCGTTGATAATAACAGCATTCCGTCGGCTGCTCGCGCAACAGCCGACAGATAACATTGTTGTAGCCCGCGGCGGCGGCCGGGCCAAGCCAAGCAAAGCAAAGCCTGGCCTGGCCAGGCCAGCCTGCTTTATGGCCGGGCCGCCGCCGAGGCGCTGACCGCTGCCCCTCTCCGACCGGCCATTACAGACATCCGGCCAAGATGGCCGCTGGCCCGTCGCATTGTTAGAGGCATTTACCTGGCGCAGAAAAACGCGCGGTAGGGGCCCAGGTAACGCAGTGCGCTGTGCGCGGCGTTGCGCGCTTGTTTTGCGCCAACGCGGGGGCTGGCCGCGCCGCGCGCGCTCCGTTCTTGGCCGTCGGCCCGGGTGAGCGCGTTTTTTTATACGCCCCACCGGAAAGCACAATTGCGCCAGCTCACAGAACCGCCGCCACCGCCACCGCCACCGCCACCGCCACCGCCACCGCCACCGCCACCGCCACCACCACCACCACCACCGCCGCCGCCGCCGTCGCCGCCGCCGCCGCCGCCGCCCCCCGGAGAATTTTATTTTAGGGCATTAAAATATTATGTACAGGATCACGAAAGTCGCTAGACCAGTATTCTAAACGTGCTCTGGAGAGGGGCTGTCAGGGGGCACACCAGTCCTTCATCAGAAAACACTTGAGTGGTACTGGCCTGAAAGATTCTCCGGCTTCGAAGAGATTTATTTCGAACGTCCCCCGCGTGGTATAAAAGAAGAATCTTGTTCACTGCCGTACGAAAGAATGGAGATAAATTTGGTGGAAATGTAGCAATGAAATGACTATAAATGTTTTCAGCCGAACTGGATAGTCTTAACAGGTGTGGCGCAGAGATTGCTTCACTGAATCGCTTAAAATGTGTGTCCTCTTCGTACGATTTTTAGTTTGGTTCGTTTTGTTTTCTCCTGATTTGTTTACAGCAGGTGGCAAAGTGAATCTGGTTGTAGAATGCTTGTGGACCGATGAAATGATACTTAAACACTTGAGGTTGTAACTTCCTGGCGCGTTTATCAATACATTGACGTTGACTTCTTGAAGCAAATCACGACAAATGTTTTTCTTATGGTTGCGAAGTTCAAAAATACTTCGAAACTAGTCTTTGCAAAATTACTTTCTTATTCGTATGAGGATATATTACACTTGCCAGTACTTGCGAAGCTTATTTATCGTAGTGGCCGATCTGTGTGTTCCTAAAGTGTTTTAAACTGATTTAAAATCGTTCCATGGGTATGAAACCCGAACTCCAAAAGTGCTCACAGGTTTCCTGCCTACATTCCTTTATCTATTTCCCCTAACGCCACACTTGTTCCTTGTCCCTTCCCTTCTCTCGTGCGATCAGGCTGTATATTTTAAGAGCGCGTGTTTTTACGGCGTGCGTTAATGTGGACAGGTTTCAGAACACCTCTTCCGCTCCGAGCCGCGCCGTGGCCTTCTGCAGGCGGATTGGCGGGCGAAAATGGCGTTGCATCAAAATGCAAATTTCGCGAGTTTGCGAGCCGGGTAGATCGGGGGCGGGGCGGGGGGGGGGCGCGAGAAACGGTGGAAGGAAGGTGGAACGGAGGGAAGAGGAGAAGAAGGGAGATGCGAGAAGATACGCGCGCCCTGGTTTTCTTTCGGGCCCCGCTTAGAACTACTCTGGCCGCAGCGCTGCGCTGCCTGGCACGTGCCCGTGGGCCTGGGCCGCAGCAGCCCCCGCGTTATCCACCCACCGGTTGTTTGCTCGCAGCCGCTCGTTTGACTACCATCGTGCTCCCCTGGTGCGGTTGCAGTTGTTCATTTGTTCGCGGTCCATTGGCTGTTCTTTGATCAGTTTTTCTTGAGATGAAGCGGCAGGAAAGATTTTTGATTGCTCTTAAATGCGTCTTTACGAAATAGTAATAAGGTCTTGTATCAACACTGCTGGATACCGTGGTGTGTATGTTCTAGAAGGACGTACGTGGTTTACCATATACTAGAGTAACTGTTATGCTATGAATGTATTATAGAAAGGCATTAGGTTCTAGTTAGCTATGGAGATAAAAATTCAAGGTCCTGACTTGCTGTATTGAGATTTTATTTAATCTGACCAATTAATATCTGGTCTCCTGAGTTAAAATAAATTAGTTGAGAACTGTACACAATACTAAAGTGTAGTCCCGGTAGGTAGCTCCATCCACCTGTCGTGTGTGAACTGGCCTGGTAGCTCGCTAAGCGTCTGCTTTCGGAGGGTCGATCCACTCCGAGATTAGTCATCGCGGCGGCGGCGACACGTGTTTTTGGAGCTTCGGGGGTTTGCCGCGAGCGCTTGCTGTGCAGCCTCCGCGGAGGGCCTCGCCCGCCGTGGGGCGCGGGAGCGGCGTCCGTGGGCGTCGCGGAAGACGAGGCGCCTCCGCCGGCCCGGGATTAGGCGTCCAACCTGTTTGGGGGGCTAATGGAGGAGGCTGTCCCGAGGAATGTGGGGAAAATGGTGAATGCTGTGTGGTTGCGGCCCGGCGCTGCCGTTCGGAGAGGCCACGCGGGGGGCGCCGGATGCTGAGTCTTAACAGAAGCCACTAGTAGTTTTCTAAATAGAGAAGGCGGCAAATGCATTGCGTGCATTCTATTTCGAATTTTCTATACACAATCTCTTGCGTTACGGGGATAAGGGAGCAGCGCTCCTTGGGAAAACGAGTTGATGCCCAATGCTACTCGCTGAGCTGCATAGTAATGCTCTCTGGGGAGCACGCCCTTCTTCAGACCGTACGCCCCACCCTTGAAGGCTGTCTTCGTCCACCTGTGCAGTGAATGCGTAACATCGCACCTCAATTTACATAGGCCTTATGGCGGAATGAAATGGGAGCCTAACGCGTCTCTTTTCCCTGAAAACTGCTTCAGATGCGTTACAGCCGGCCGTTATCTGGCAAAGAAAAATAATGATATAATTGTTACATAATATAGCTTATATTTATTTATTAATAATGGAGTTATATTTTATTTTGGGGGGGGTGGAGAGGGTGATTTCTCTAGGAGAGGCCGCGCCTAGTTTTAAAGGTCTCGCCTCGTCCTGCATCTTCTACAGACTTGTGATTGCTCATGTACTCGTGTTGCAGGGGAAGGTCAAAAATCGTTACCTAAACTGCTATTACCGCGAAGTTAAAAGCTTGGGTGGGAAGGGGAACATGTCTCATGATGCGCAAAGAAAACGTCCCTCTCAACTTTCTGCCGCCTCTCCGCCTCACTGCCCCCGTCAACGAGTTGACGAGTTGGTAGACAGGTGCGTGAGCGGTTGGGACTATCCAGCAGTCAAGTGATTCGCCCTCCATGTGTTGCAATCGTGCTCTTCGGGCGTAAACTGGCACCATACCGAACACATGACGACACTACGTTGAATAGCCGAGGGGAAATTACAGCTGATCGCCGAGGTTTATGAAGCTAGGTCACAGCTGTCAATAAAATTGTTAGCCCCTGCTCTGGATTTTTTAAATTCCGTTGAGGTGTATCCTCCTTTTCCCAAATTACTTCAAGTTCAGGTAGCTAACGTGGAATTACAAGAGTGCAATAATACAGAAGAAGTGCCCCAGCTTGAAGGAGGTCTCTTTTTAAGAGCCGCCTAGGGACACTCGATGCTGACCGACGCTTCTGGGTCTGTTGCGGAGTCGATGTAGGCGCTACCGTTGCCGAATAGCGTAGAGAAAACCTTCCGTTCCTCTTGCACTAAAATTTTTATTTGCGGAATTCCCTCCATAACTATCCTCTGCGGCAGGGCGACATCCCGTTACTCTCTTAGAGCACGATTGCGCCATTCATATTTGGGGCCAATCGTGTGGGATTAGTGAAATGGTACTTTCAAAAAGCCACATACGGAGAGTTCCCGTTGGAAACGCCTCAATCCGAAGGTGAATCCATCGGTTAATAGTGATACAGATAAGCCTCTCGAACTGTTGTTTTCGGGCTTCGAAACACGTTGTGGCTAAATCTGTTCTGAAGATAGACGCCGCGCAGTCGTCAGCTTTCTTTAATTTTTTCAGAAAGTATTTTTGGGTCGGAAACCACTGATTCTGTAGGAAACAAAGCGTGAGAATTCAGAATGTCTATAAAGTTTGGGCTAAAGTTAAATTTTGATGGTTTGTATTTACTGTGTATTAATTCATTACTTAATTCTTACTGGATTTCTCTTAGTTTTTAATTGATGTGAAGTTCCGTAAACTTCGGCACTTAAGTAGACTGATAAGCGCATTCCTCTTGCTCACGAGGTAAATAAAAGGTTTTAACACTCTTAAAAGTCTTTAGAGTACAGTTGAAGGAAGAAAGAATTATAATAAAAGGCCTTTCATGTCGATTAATTTTAAAATTCCATGACACGTTCCACCTGACACATTCTTTCAAATTCCTCTTCTCTCTCTGTTCGTTGAAACAAATGTCTCCCTTCTTTATAACATCAATTATTTGCCCCCGTTCGTTGTCGACTCTGCATCTAATTCTGCCTCGTCATGTTGGGAGGTCTCGCCCCCCCCCCCCTTTTCTCCGTTCATCA
>BOPP01000068.1:3954744-3964775 GCA_017312745.1 Gryllus bimaculatus | reverse complement strand
CGGGCGCCTGATGCGACTGCGCGCCGGCGGCGAAGGGCGGGGCGTCGGGGCGCTAGGCGGCGTCGGCGTCTGCGCCGCAGGGCGGGGCGCCTCCCACTCCGGAAGCCGCCGAGCGGCGCCTCCGGGTTTCCCCCAAATACAAGATGGCGGGCCACGACGCTGGCCGTTGCTGTACGCGGCGAAAACTGATTTAGGCAGTAGTTTCACCGTGAATGGAATAGGCATGTGGTGTTTAAAATAAAACTGCTACTTCCTGTTCTACACTCGCGTTAGGAATAAGTTGAAACGAAATAGTATTACAAGTATATGTCAATTTTCTGAACTGATAATCCGAGCGAATTCAACTTTGTTACACACGATTTCAACAACATAATTCTAAATAAATTGAATAGCAATGAGTTTCGAAGGCTGAAAGATGAACGAGAAAGCAATAGCTCTTTCTTATCTTCACTTTTACGTCATATGGTCACCAAAATGAAGTGGAGTTCATTATTATTATGCAATATATTGAAGGGTGGCAGCAACTCCCACTATTAGATATGATAGGCGCTGCACCTGTCTCACACGTAGGTTTAGACGTTTAAAATGAGAATTTAAAGGTAATTTCCTTGCTCGCAGAAGTAAAATATTTCTCCTGCCAACGCCTAATATTGCGATAAGAGAATTAGCAGTCTATACAGCGGGAGAACTTGAGGCAGTAAAGTGGTTCAGTAGCTTACGAATAGCTTCATTTCGAGAGCGCTGGCTTGTCGGAGGCGTAAGCAAAAGAGCAACTGAAAATATCGTCCATCAGAGCAGGTATCAGCGCCAGTAATCTCCCCGCTCTTGCGTACGTGAAGGGTTTCTGTGGGTAATTTGTCCTTTCCCATAGCTCGTCTCTTTTTCTGTAAAACCTGACTGATTGCTTCATCATTGTTTTATCGAGATGGTTTGTTTCGTTTTCTTATTGATACAACAAGAATAAAGATAGAAAACCGTGACCATGGGACGTTTCGGAAATATAATGTACGCCAACGAGCTGGATTGAGAGAATCGAGACCCGGGGCTTCGTCAGGACCTTTTCCTTCTCTCACCCCCCCTCTTAACTTTCTCTTGTGGGGGTGGCCCGCCACACCCCTCTCTCCATGAGCCTGTTTTCCCGTGACTGTGCTTGAAGTAGTGCGCCTGGCTCAGGGGATCACACCCGTGCACCCGCGGTTGCCGTGGCCTACGGTCGAAGAGTACCTGTTTGGGGCAGTCCAGATGAACTCTGTTTCGAACGAAGCGCCAGCGACGTGGTAATAAAAAGCTTGAGCACGTTCGTGACGTCTTGATCTTGTGCACTGTCACGTGACAATGTTATGATGTAATAACGCTGGAGATCGGAGTTGTAGCGCGCTGTCGGCATATTACGCGTTTGGAAGGCTCTGAATCAAAATAGTTATGCACAAAATGACGTGGGCAGTAACTTGAATATCATCTGCGACGTGTGATATTATTTTAACATACTTCGTAATATATGCCTGTATACAATGTGTCACAGTTTGTGACAACTGTACTGCGCTTTTTCTGATATAGAAGCGGCACTTTTTTTAATAATATTGACCGATCTTAGAAGAAACCAAGAGTATGATAAAAGAAAAATCAATTTAATGTACAAATATTGGATCAAAATGATTGAATTATAAACATAACCATATCCTTCATTTGCGCAAAATCTTTGACGCTGTCGCTGCGTCTTACTAGACACGCCATCCATGTTTACTGGGTTTGTTGGTGTATGATTATCCCCACATTCCAGCTTTGGAAGTGAAACGTAATGTTAGTCATTACAGTTCTAACGTCGATCACGTGACGCGTTTAAGGTCAATACGTTAAAAATTCGCTAAAACCCCATAATGCAGCCGTCGTTGCCTGGCGTTCCCTGCAAAATTCTTCGCTTGGGCCCCGAACGCAAAAGGCGGTGGCTCGGGTGCGGACTGCGGAGTCGACGCCTGGCCCTGCGCCAGGGGGCACCAACCTCCCGACGCGCACCTAGCGCTCGATAAATCTTAGGCGCGGGCTACGTGACGGTTAAATTGAACTCCAGGCGGTTTTGCGCTAATGTGCAATGCCACCCGACACGCGGAACTTCCGCGATGCTGGCTGTGCAATTGTATCGGCATTAGGAAAGCATTACTACTGTCTCCCATCTGTTAAGAATTAACTCTTTTAAATACTGTTTACTTTTGTATGTAAGGATATTATCATTTGTTGAAGCTCATAATTGACGTTCAGAATGCACGAAATTACTTTTTTTTAAAAAAAAAAATTTGTATCTTCAACTTCCGAGATTCTTTATCAAAACAAAATTTGTTAATTTATACCGTCAAGTGTGTTTAAATTATCCATTACATTTTCCCACTGTAATGAAATACGTAGCGTAATGTTTGTTGACTTATTTTTGCAGTTTGTGTACTTTTGAAGGTCAATTCTAATTGTAGTTTCTTTTACTTTTTTTGTGGAATGTAACCACAAATGGTGAAGTTACCAATCATGAAAATTACGTATGTAGTCCATTCAGAATAGTATTTGTTAATTGTCTTTGAGATATAGAAGTAGTCATTTTAATGCGCCTTCAGAACTATTTCGTGCCAAAGATTTAAGATTAAATGCAATTTGTGTTTAGGAAGCTGATGTATAAAGTGTCTGCAAAATGTAGGGTCTGCACTTGTAAACTAGCATTGCCTTAAGTTTGAAAGATATTACGACTTGTCATGCGTCGAACTTACAGAAGTCAGTTTCTACACATGTGCAAAATTATTTCTAATCCATCGGGTCCAGAAACCGATTGTACTTATTTGTCAGTGATTATTGAAAGGTATATGTGTGTATGTGTGTGTATTTGTGTGTATGTGTGTGTGTATAATTCGTTAAATTTGAACTGAAATGTAAAAAAGAGGAAGAAACAGGAGAGAGGACGTGTCAGAATTACGCTGTAGGGCATTGTCTCTCAATAATTAGTTTTTGAAAAACAAAATACATGGAACGGAAGGGGAGATTTTTCCCACGGTTTGTTCTTAACACTATCGAAACGTGTGCCTGTTCCAATTGGATTCTTGCCTTGCGCAGTTCCAGATGTTGCATTATTTATACGCTCCCTCTTCGACGCTGATCACCAGTCGAGAAAATACTCCCGTGAAAGGTCCGTCTCTCTCGTTCTGTCCCTCTCCTCGACTTCCTCCGGTCGTGTCCTTTGTCGCACCCCCTTTCTCTCGTTAACGTGTCGCATTCTCCCCCTAACCTCCCTTTCTTCCTCTTCCGCGCGACGGAAATAGCGCGAACGAGTCTCCGCGCTCCCCCTCCCTTCCCGGCCCCCCTCGCACGAGTTGCGCAGGCCGGCGCGACGCAGTTCCACTCGCTCAATGGCCGGGCGCGTGCGTCGATTCCGTCGCACGCTGCACCGGCCGCCGGCGCGACGCCGGGGCGGGCGCTGGAATGTGAAAGGGAAAATGGGCGACAGGAAACGCGATTACGCATGCGTTCGCCTCTCGCGCTCTCGCGCGCGCGCGCTAACCCGCCTGAGGCCTAACTGTAGTTCATTTATTATTGGAAGTACGCGCGGCGGCGGCGGCGTTTGTTTCTGGCGGAGCCCAGGTCGCGGGAGCGTGGCGCGTCGGGTGGGGGGCACTGGAAGGTTGAGGGGGAAGACGCACCCTCCCCCCCCCTCCTCCTCCTCCTCCAGACTCGCCTACGCTCGCTGCTCTTCGCCTCGGCGTGCCATGAATAATTCAGCGAGATGGCCCGCCGGCTGGCTTCAGGCCTCCCCCCCCCCCCCCCGCCTCACCCCCCCACCCTGAGCCGAGCACGCGGACGGGGCGCCACCGGAGCGTCGACCGCGCGCTATTGCCTCCCGCTCGCCCAACCGGCCCAGGGCGCGTCTGATTCACGCTTCGCGCACGGAGAGGGAGAGGATGCGCCGGGCCGTCGACCGGCGATCCGGCGGTTGACACTCTGGAAGTTTCGTTCGGCCTTTTTCGCGCATCAAAACGAGATGCGGAATCTGCGGGAGCCTCGAAGTGAAATGCTAGCCGCGTAATGTTTAATGCCGAATACTGTGATTCGAACTTCCAAATTCGTCAGGGCTGGACTATTCTTCATTCCTATGTACCCAAATTGTTAGTTTATATTTATTGTTTTTAACGTTATATTAGGAATTAGTTTGCTAGCGCTGTGTAACTCGTTTGAATTAAGTTGGCTTAGTATCGGAAGTGGTTTTTAGTGTTTGCGGGAAGACGTTAATATTGCCTTTGTAAACCTAAAAGGGGAAGGCATTTCCCCTCATTTGCTGAGAGAGCTTTCGCCTCCCTCTCCTCTCCATCCAAGGAAGTATTTTTAGGCAAGTTTCGTCCCCGTTTTGTGAATTCTAGGATTTCTAAAATTGGAAAAAATAACATAGAAATGGGTTTCATAATGTTACCTCCCTTTTTAGGAAGTAGTGCAAGTATTTCGCAATCAAGAACGTTTGTGGTTGAATTCGACCAAAATTGTCCTATGTTTTTGAACTAATGAGTCACCTTTAAATGCAAATGTAATTGCATAATTTTTTCATATGGTATCGTGCGTAACTCTTATCATTACATCACTGGGCTGTTGGAGCGTCCGCATGCCACACTTCTCCTATTACCCCTCATGCCTCATTGCCGCCATATTACCCTGGACTCGTCCAAAATAATGCTGCTGTAGAAGATAAATCTTCCGACAACATTAAAAGAGTACAAGTGTTTGACGAACCTTGTTCTAGCATTAGAGTGGCTTTTTCTACCATTTGTTACACGAAATTATTCCTTACTTAATAGTATCATATTTTGTCATTTTTCATGACCGTTTTTGTTCATTTTGATAAAATCCACTTGTTTGATTGAAATTACGATATCTCCATTATCTCCATACTTTGACGGTAACATGATATCGCAGGGATTTCTAAATGAATCGAGCAATTTCAATTATAATAAATGGACCCAATGCTGCCGTCTAGTGCCCCTTAGAAATACTGATTAGCTCACATTTTGTTTGTAAAGCTACTGAGAACAAAAAGAAAATGTGAAATGTATTCTGCGTAATCTCCAAAGGTTAGCTGCTTACAGCTGAGTCAGCAACTGACTAACGACGGCGTGCGGATTGAAAATTCGTCGCGTTTTCCATTCGCTAAAAACTTGGGTGTGCTACTAATGGTGCGCAGAACGCAGACGTATTCTACCGGAATTGAGAATACTGTCAGTTCTTGCACGACAAATGGATAACTAAGTCGGTAACAACAATTCTATAAAATTGGTCATTTGCGAGCTAAAATGCGTTTTGTCCAGCTGCCTTGAAACTGCAATAAGAATAGTCAATGATATTAGAGTATCCGAAATGCGCGAGTAGGGAGAAAGGCGGCGCGTGGTGAGGAACTTCGAAAGTTGCCACCTCGGTTGGCAGCAGTATGGCGCGCCCTCTGCTTAACGCCGTACAGCGACCCGAATTTGTCGCCGAAAGCAAGGCTGAGGGTAGTGGAAGAACATAACCACCTTCGCCTTCAGTAGCCGGCCCAGGATTGGCCAACGCGCATCCGGCAGGCGCCTTCTCCGCGAAGGCCGCGTGACGTCGTTCGCAGGGCCGCTCCCACCGCCGGCGGGGGGTCGCTCGCGAAAGCCGCACGGGGAAACGAGGGGCCGCGCGGACAGCAGCAGCCAGTCGAAATAGACGCGATTAGCGGTTCTAGCGTTCTCTTGATCCGGTAACTTTCGCGCTTGAGAAATTGTGCGCGCGCACGCCTGTCACGGGCAGCGCCCTCCGGACGCAAGTGGAGATGTCCGTTGTGCGGGTGGGGTAGAACCTGCGCCGTGCGAACCAGGACAGCGGATTGTGCGAGAGATGGAGAGCAGGAGGATCCGGGGCTGAGCATTTAAAAAAAAAAAATACTGGTCTGCGTTTGGTCCGGATCCGATTGGGCCAGAACAGGACCAGGCGATCGGATCCGATCGGCAGGCAGACAGACGGACAGGGCGGATCGGATCCGATCGGGGCAGAGCAGGACAGGACAGGACAGGGCGGATCGGATCCAATCGAGGCAGATCAGGGAAGGGTCGGATGGCGAAGCGAAGGAGGCGGGGCCACACACGTACTTGGGGCGGTGACAGCGCGACGCTTGGTCTGGCTGGCAAGGGGAGAGCGGGGGCGGGGGCGGGGCCGTGGCCGGGCGGACGAGCGGAGAATGACGCCGACAGGCGCGGTCGCGTACGTAAATGTTTGTTTGCCCTTTCCGCGCACTGGCACCCGCGCCCGCGCTCGCTGCCAAGGCGGAGCCGACGTGCTGATAGGACGGTGCGCCGCGTCGCGCCGGCGCGTGGTTCGCCGCTCCTGTCGCAAGCTGCGGTGGGCGACGATGGAAATAACTTTAAAGTTGGGAAATGGGGATAATTCGATTCTTTATGATTACAATAAATATATTAATACCAAATATTTTTTTGGAAGTTCAGGTACTAAAATTTGAGCGTTTTTTTAATTTATGATTTTGAGTCACAGATGATGCAAATTGTAAGTGAAAGTTATATTGCATGTAATACTACCTTGAAAATACGGTAAAACTTGCTCAATGCAGAATCTCAAAGGATCAATTTTTTAAATATAATAATAATAATAATAATAATAATAATAATAATAATAATAATAATAATAATAATAATAATAATAGGTAAGATTCCGCATTACACAATGTAATACTGCGAAAGTTATGAATAATTTTGGCAGAACCGCAATTTGTGTTCACAGTAGACATATTTCCGCCTTGTTCACGTTCCTCGTTGAACAAGTTTTACTGTGTCGTCGTGTATTCAGTTCAATGCTTTCCGCCCGGCGCGCGGCGTGCTGGTCAGAGGCGTTTAGAGCAGTCTCTTCCCTCGGTCTCCCTGAACCGTTGGTTCGCGTAGAGATCATCCTGTCGCCGATAAGAGCAGAACGCGGAGATACTTCGCACGTGCCGGGGGGCGCCTTACGTAAGGGGGCGGGGACGGGGGCGGGGGACAGAATCCGCCCCACGTTGCGCTGACGGAGCGCGAGGCGTCGACAGCGGGCCTGACCTCTGCGTGACGAACTCTCCTCGCGTTGCGTCTATTTGCGTGATCGGGCGCCGCCTCCACACATTGGCCAAGGGCTCAGCAACTAATGCCAGTAGAGTTTTAATGCGACGATCTTGGATGTTTGTCTACCTTTTTAACGCGCACAAAATTGTAATGCAAACGGTAATAAAAAGAAATTTGTTAAAACGCATTTTGATAAAAGAATTTTGTTAAAATATATTTCAAATTAATTTGATCAAAAAATTAATTTCTTTGCAAATAATGCAATGCATTGTAATACACGCATAATGTTTTACGGTTTGTGTATGGGTTAAAATCGGGACGTTTTCCATTTTGAACCTGAAGTCGTAGACAGAATCCCACTACTTCGGTTTCTATTTAATCGTAGTGTAGTTTCCCTTTGTATCTCAGCACAAGTTGAAAAACTAAACTAGTGTATCAACTGCATGAATTATCCTGATGGTTAACTACGATTACCTACTTAAAATGTTTCAAATTTAGATAAAGTTGTTTAAGAAAAAAAAGTGTTGGGAAACTACATATTATAGTATCATACGAATATTCATTGAAATTAATTTGCCTGAAAAGTGGATAATAAAATCTCATTACATTAAACAGAAAGATGTGTTCGTATTCACTGAATTAAGTTCTGAAATATTTAGCTGTGACAATACTCGGTACAGAATAACCTCAAAATTCCATTTTTCTTTCTGGGTTAATGATACTTCTTTCACTTGTGTGAAATTTTTGTGAAGTGCTAAACATGTTAGCACATTTGTCCAGCGGGGGGTCACAAAAACTGCCAGCGTTATTTGCAGTGGGCTATTAAAATGCCCCTCAATTGGTCAGTACACCAAACAATACAGTGTTAAAACTTCATGAAAAGCACTAACATGCTCCGAAGAGAAATTGAGTTGTTCTGAGAACACGTTAAAGGAGTCGTACAGCAAAGTTAATATGAAAATGCCTTTCTTTAGTATTGTCTCTGATCTACTACCTTATTTGAAATCGACAGATTGGTGTACCTCAATTGCCATTGCTTTTATTTCATTATATGGGAGTGGAACCATTTTAGATGCGTGCAGAACATTTGCGTGTGGTCGATGCTTGGATAGTTGGTTGCTGATAAGGGTGTCACGCGTTTATTATATATACATCCCATCCCCCCATTTAAATTTGCTATAACTTTTGAAGTTGTTTTTTAACTTGAAATATTGACTTGTGGCTTTGCATTGTGTTCGTGTAAATTCATTATCATAAATAAATATAATCGGTTGCTTATGTATACAACAACTTTGGGATCTTTCACGTGTGAGTCCGCTTTTACACAGCTTTTCGTGGCAAGATTAATAATAAAAAAAGAAGAAAGGGTCATAGCTCGTTTGAAGAATTAAAACTGAATAATTTTCGAGAATTTGGAGGTAATTTCGACAATGTTTTGCCCAATTTCTAATCGCATTTACTTTGTGATCGAAGACTCAATTTAAAAAAGCTGGCGTTGTTTTGTTTTTCCCAGTTTTAATTAAACTCACAGCAAGCCAAATTTTAGCAAAATTGAATTATGTATGTATATAATATTGCTTAAAAAATAAATTTTGAAGATTAATGTCGTTGCATTGTGTATACCTAAGTACATTGATGTCATGTGAACATTCTGAAGATTGGTGGAATAGCAAAAATACTAGGGAGTTGAACGGCTTAACAATTCGACGGTGTTAATATGAATGCGAATCATATGTTGGTTACTGAGCGACACCATTTTAATTTTGGTTTAGCATAATTGAATGTACAAATAGCTCACACAAGTGAACGGAAGTCTCTGGCCAAGTTTTTTCTGTGGGGGATGGTACTATAGGTGTCCGGCTTGATGTTAAAAATATCTAATATATTTACAATTAATATTTATTTCTTTATTTATATTTTATAACTGATTCAATTGTTATCTTGAATCTGTTTCATTATTATAGAAAATTAGTAAAAATACATTTGTGAATATGCCATTGGCTTTTGGGGTACGCTTATTCCTGAAGTTTTTTTTTTCGTATCGTAGAAAATCATAACATCCTACATGGCTTGCACGTTTATGAAAGCAATTTTTTGCAATGAAAGAGCGTTGTTGCCTAGGAAAAGCATGTAGTCTGGAATGGCCGCGTATGCAGTCGGGGCAATCAAATCGGGCGCCACGCCGTGCCCGCGGAGCGCTCGAGCCGACGGTGCACGTAGTGCCCGCGGTGAGGCCTAGAGCGCGCGCGCGTGCAGGGCCGGTGGCCCGTCCCCTCTCGTCCTGTCCCGTCCCGTCGCGACGCATCGCATCGCTCGCCTGTCGCACAGCGGCGCGTCATCAGGAGCATCTGCCTGATAAGAGCGGGGACGACCTTGCATACTTGGTAAACCCTCTCCCTCTCTCTCTTCGTTTCATAGACAGTCGCTGCAGATCCAATCGATCGGCCAGGTGGACAGCCGGCGGCGCTCTCCGACATACAGGTGACTATGCCCTCAGCAGCGGACCGTGCGTTGCGAAACGCATGTTTGGCGAAGAAGCTGAAATTTAAGTGCGTTTCCGTAGTAAATTGTTTCTCGATTTTCCGATACAATAACTGCATTGCGAAGCATTTACTCTAAAATGTTTATGCACAATATGGTATAGTGTGTTGTACGGTATTGGAGTATGAAGTCTTCCGAAAGGCGAGATTTTGGCTCGCGCGTTCTACACGAACGTTTCGTATTTTGCGCCTCGGGTGTGTATCGCTCGCGTTTCGCGTTGCGAGATTCGGCGGCACGTGTTCGGGCGGCCGCGGCCCAGCCGCTTATTGGACGGACTGGGGGGCCGGGGCCGAGCGTCGAGCCCCGAGACGAGACAATGCGGGGGCGTGCGCTGGAGACTTAACGGTGCGCGCGGTGCAGTGCTAATGAATGGGGCGGCCGTGCCCCGTTTCGCGGCCTGTGAATAGC
>BOPP01000068.1:3879489-3936404 GCA_017312745.1 Gryllus bimaculatus | reverse complement strand
CTCATGAAAATTTCGATAAAACGCAGTTCTATTTCAATATTTGCACTGTAAAGATGCGGAATTTGCGATGTGGAGGGTTCAACGTACTGCATGCCTGAAAATGGACATTTTCGACACAACTGAATGTGCTAACTCAACGTTGCTGATGAGGTTAAGGTGGTAGTTCCTTGTACATATTGCAGGCCCCCCAGATGTTGTGTAAACTGACGTTGTACAGCTCTCGTGTGTAGCTGCCCAATGTTCAATTATCGGTATTTCATATGCGCTCCGTGCGTTCGTTAATGTTCGTCGCGAAGGTGCTGATCGAGGATCCAGAACTCGATCGATTCTTCCTCGAACGTCGTGCGTTCCACTGACCGATCTGGAAAACAAGGCGAAGATCCTTCTCTGGGCGTTCCATGACGATCAAGCTTTAATTTTAGCCCGCGCCACGCGGGCATGACGCGTGTGCCGTGCATTCTCCAGCGGCAAACCGGTTTCGCGGACTTCCTATTGTAACATTCCGCCGCGCGAGACTTCTGTCGCGGTGCGCTACTCGCCCCCCGCGCCCACCCCTCCCCCTCTCAGCGCCGCGCTGTTTCCTCCCACGCTGCACCGCGTCCTTCATTGCCAGCGATGGCTGCTTGCTGGTGTCTTTACGGTTGTACATCTCCTGACGCATAAGGAAAATGGCTTGTGACTGTAACTGACACTTAGTGGCGTACAGGTCGTTAAGGTGTTTGGAAACTACAATAAAGTTGTTTCGACTACAAATCTTTCAAATGTTGCAGTTAACTCACTGAAACTCTGTTCGCCATGCTTGCGATGATCGTGATGTTCCTTGTTGATAGTTATTCGTGTAATAGATTGAACGAGTCTTTCATATTCTGAAGAATATTATGATAATAGGCAGAAACAACTAAAGTCCTCTTTTTATTAGTACAGATAGTTTTCAAATAGTTAATTTAGAAAAGTTCTAGACAGTTAATATCGCACTTGTTGGAAAACGTTAAATGATGAGTGTGCTCTACACAACTGGGATAATACAAATGGATGACGCGTATTTATTATTTATTCGATGAAACGATTTTCTCAAATTTCGTTAAATTGATATCTACAGACGCACTTCCCTAAGACGATGTAGATAAATCTGAAAAAAGAGGGAACGAATCGATGGGCTTGTCTTGTTGCAAAAAAATGCGATGAGACGTGCTGATCACGTGCCTCAGTGGTAGGACGTTATTGCTGATTCGCGTATCCGCTTTTGCGACACGCTCCCTGAGTATCTAGCCACGGGTGAAAGACTAAATTACGTTCATGAATGACTGAACGTGTGCGTACGTGCGTGTCGTATTTCGGTACATTTTTAATATTTATTTTAAACATGTTTAAATTAAAATTAAGTAATCGTATTCGACATAAATATTAGTTGAAATATTAATCAAAAGTTCTGAGAAGTCTTAGAGTTAAAATGTTCCACAAATTCCTTTAAGGCTTTGAATTGTTGAAGCTTCTTCAAAATAATCTTCAATATCAACACCACCAGGTCTTCTGCCAGACCTTGAATAAAGATTAATATTGATTTCACCTTAAGCTGCTTGTGCTGGTGTCATCCCGTTTCAGGCAGCACTTTCGGAATGGATAGTAGGAGTTCAAGGAACTAATATTTCATTACGATCGCATCAGTAAGAATGTGCAGGAAACGGCAGGATGTGTGCGGCGCCTTCTTGCGAACACTGCAGTGCTGCGCAGAGTAATGCAACGCGTTGCAGCGCAGGCGATCGACGACTACGCTGATACCGCAAGATGGGCAGCTTAGTCGCCCCCTCCGCCACTTCCTTCTCCTTCGCCTCCGCCTACTTTACCTCCTCCTTCTTTCTCCTTCTCCCTCTCCTTCTTTCTCCTTTTCCTTGTCCTTCTCTTTCTCCTTTTCCTTGTCCTTCTCTTTCTCCGTTTCCTTGTCCTTCTCTTTCTCCGTTTCCTTGTCCTTCTCTTTCTCTTTCTCTTTCTCCGTTTCCTTGTCCTTCTCTTTCTCTTTCTCTTTCTCAGTTTCCTTGTCCTTCTCTTTCTCTTTCTCAGTTTCCTTGTCCTTCTCTTTCTCTTTCTCTTTCTCAGTTTCCTTGTCCTTCTCTTTCTCTTTCTCCGTTTCCTTGTCCTTCTCTTTCTCGTTCTCTTTCTCCGTTTCCTTGTCCTTTTCCTTCTTCACCTCCGCCTCCATTGCGACTCATTAGCAAATAGTCGCATCGTGATCAAGGTGGGTGGTAAGCCGATTAGTTGATGGAATGAGAGAGGTAATAAATTATAGTTTTCTGGAATGTGAAAATATATAAGCAAACGTTTTGTATTTTTGAGGGTTTGGGTCATATGAATTGTTGGCATTCGAATATGAAATAATCTGATCCTTTGTGTTCTGACACGTGACCGTGAAGCGGTGGTCGGATTCCTTTGCAAGAATCGATTCGTATTTGTCGTGCACTATCTGCTGATTTTGAGAGCTCCCGTCACATAATTAGTCCAGGCAATGGTTATCTAGCTGATTGTCATCGCCTTCTGAGGCCGTGCGAATTGCTCCCATCCACGCATGTCCAGCGGCTTTTCCATACGCGATGATAGCGTATATCTTGTGCACCGTCATGGCACTGCTTCCCCTCGATACGTCGCTGTCGACTTGCGAGCCAATTAGGCCTCTTCACACTATCGACTTGAAGTGCTCTGCGCAAGTAACCGGCCTGCGCCTTATCGCAATCGGATTTTCTGTGGTGAATTGTTTTCGACGGCCGCCTAATAGAGTCGTTAGGGCGAGGAAAAAGGAGCTGTTGGGAGCGTCTGGCTGGCGCCGCTTTCACTCCCTCTCTCAGGCCCCCGCTTCTGTGGCCAGAATGTCGCCCAGCAACCTTGACATCTCCCGGGAGCTCGCTGTCGAAAATCCGGCGATTTCTTGGGCGAGGCCCCGGCGCTAATGCTATCCGGTTGAATTCAGTTTAGCTCGACGTGAATCGTTGAGACGGTCTTGCTTGTTCCTTAAATGGATGCGGTTCTTGTGCACTTCGTGAACGAGATCTTTTCGTGAATAGACTTGTTCTATACTGGGAAGTATGAGTTTTAAGCAACATCTAATACCTTTAAAGGTTTCCTTTCGACACAGAAAAAACGGTGGAGTAAGTAACCCTACAGAAACACAATTGTTCTTCCCGCGTCTTGAAGGGTGTAAAATCTTCGTACATTTCTTGTGATCGCCTCATCCAGTGTTTTTTACTTGGAAGGGCTAACAGTTTTCGAATTCTCCTCTGCAGTAAAGGTGCTAGAATGCTTCTGTCGAACCGAAAAAAACAGAAGTTACTTTGCACTCCACCCATCCCTGCCGGGAGTTTTCTTTTTCTTGGGAAAAGCAAACAGTGAAAACTGTCGACGTCGTGTAGCTGTTCTTCAGTGTGCTTTTCCCATCTTTTGTCCAGTCAGTGGCAAATTGTTCATGGCACGAACAGTACTAAGTGTATAGAAGTCGTGCGTCGCTGGCGTCTCGTGTATGTTGCTTGAAAGTCGCTTCTGAAACGACGCGCAATGTAGTCGTGATTCACCAAACTGTGCAAGAACCGTTTTAACGAAGAAGCATCATTGTGCATAACTCAACATTGTATTTCGCCCATAAGTTAATAAAATGGAGGTTTATTTTTGCGATCTTAATATAATTCGGGAAGTTAATTTTGTCAACACTAGTGAATAAAATATACATTTATACAGTTTGCAGAACTCGAAAACATTAGCCGAAAAAGTTGTTCAGCTATTTAGATCCCGATCTTCTGAAGGACGTCCAAATCTATGTTTCTAAGAGGAAAAGTTTGATGTAAATAGGCAAGAGGGTTCTTGAAGAAAGACGAACAAAACGCCCTTGGCCCATACGAAGGTCCTCCATTTTTGTACCAGAGCCGAAATCCTGTGTTTCTCAAAGCGCCACCGGCGGCGCTGCTAGCGTTTGGGTCGCCGGCCGGCGCTGTGGCTCCTCGACCTCTCCCCTCCCGCGGCGGACGCCAAGGACTCCAGGTTCCTGACCCGCCGAATCCCCCTGCCGCCTCCGTCGCCACCGCCACCTCCACTTCGCCTCCCGCCGGCTCCTGCTCTTTCCGTTCCGCTAGAGAGCGCCACCTCCTCCCGGCGCTTTCTTCACCCTTGTCCTTCCTCCCGCGCTCGCGAAAGCACCGTTCGCTGTTCTCGGCGCGGCCGCTGGCGTTGCGAGATGGCCTCCGCGTCTCCGGTGGCGCTGCCTGCGATTTTTTCTTTTCTTTTTTTTTTTTTTCTTGCAAAACGCGCATCTAAGCCGTGCTGGAGGTCCCAAGCGATCTGTTGAATGCGGCTGAGGATGATGGACTGTTGCTGTGTCTACAATAAGAAGCGAGATGCTTTCGCACTGGGAGAAATTACTAACGGAGCTGCTCGGCCCCAACGAGATGATATTTCTATACCCTCGTTCTGGGTTTGTCACTATTTGCGTAATCCTGCTTTAACACCCGTCCTGTATAAACTCTTTTGATAAGTAGACAGTCGTTTAATAAGATGCTTTTCAGTGACATCTGTAGTCCATTTCGTGGAAATGGAAATTCTGGGCACGCTTCTGCCTGATATCAAGTTTTTGCAAAGTTCTTTTGGTGATTTAGTCAGATTGGAACCTGAACGAGTAAAGACACTTAGGTGCCAAACATGCACATCTTTGTACATGAATTTATCCAGCATTCCTCTAATGCCGATTAATAACTTTGAAACTTTCCTCACGGTCTCTTTGGAACGAAAATAACTTATTGGCGGTCAGTATTTTGCTATTGTGCGTTGTGGGTGAAATTCCCGAAGGTCACAACAATAAAACATTTCGTTCCTAAATTTGTTTTAAATTTTTACAGTTCAAATTTAGGCGAATCGTGGATACTCTTGGGGGGAAAAGCGTGCAGCGTTAGTTATAGAAGATGCTTTGTATCGACAAATAAAATCTGAAAGAGGAAGACTTCACAATCTTCTCCCCACACGAGTAAAAATGACATGTAATATAATGAATCGACAGGTTGTCAGAGTTGAAATATTATAATACGTTGTCACCGCAACATATGTTACGTGACCCCACGGCTTCCTTTGGGTGTTTTTTGCCCGCGCGTTTTGACTCGCTGCTAGTGTCCCAGCCGCCGCCGCCGCCGCCGCCTCGTGTGTACAGCAGCGGCGACTGTGGCGGCTACCTGTCCGCCTTCCGGGAAGCGAGGCTCGTCGAGACGCGGCGCCCCGAACACGTCGACGGCGTCGCCGCTCTTTATTTTCTTACGCTCAGGCATGGTCACGATCGCCATTGTGTTACATTCCCCGCCCCGCCCCGTCCCGCGTATAGTGGCGCCCGACGTACAGGCGACAGATGGGGAGGGGAGGGGAGGGGGTGGCGACAACGGAGCCTGCGGGGAAAGAAAGGTCATCTGCTCGGCACGAAACTTTGCTTTCGTTCAGCTCAGCGTTCGGCGAACGTGAGAGGTGAACTGGTCGATAAGGGTTTTCGTTCAATTGAATTAGAATCTCCGACACCCGGCTATGATAATCCTGTTAATGACTGGCGTTTGCCGGGGATTGCCGTTTCCAGATATGAATTTCGGGAGGGGAAATGAAAAAGGTTTTCGTCGAATGTCATATTACAGATTTTGTAAAATGTCGCACCCTACACTCGGCTCATGCTGCAATACGATTTAATTTGTTTTAATAATAATCCGAAAATATTTTTGCTTGAAAGTCTTGTGACAAATTAAAATTAAGTGTTACCGAAAAAATTAGGAGGGGGCGGATTTCTCCCATTTCCCTCCCCGTGGATCCGCGCCTGCGTTTGGGACTACCATAATTGATACTTTTTTTACTATACTAATTAACTATCGCTTGGACATTGCAGTGACCCTGCGGTGATTGTAAAATGTTAGGTTTATTCCCAAATGAATATTTTCCTTAAAGAACTATTTTTTTTTCTCAGTTTCGTTCTAAAATTTCCGTCGCATTGTATGACGGCAGCCGATGTGTCGCTCGTACCTGGTGGTAACCGGATACGCCATATCTGGTGGTAGCTACTGTAATTGGAGCATTAGTAAGCTCTTGACGTTTCACATTTTCAATAAATTATCTCGGGTATGTGGTTTTCAAGAACAGCAATGACTCTGGTCAATCTTTGGCAGTAATTTCTGGGTTTTATGTGGAATTAACAGTCGGGTTCCCTCGATTCCGTGAATGTCGTTAACTGCCCAGGTTCTCACTAGTCCCCTGTTTTCTCGCAGTCCACCTTGCTGTTGTATTCTCAAAGTCGACCTCGCCTTGTCACGAGAGGATCAATTAATATATTATCGTAGTAACGCCGAAAAATAGTTGAAAGTTGTCGAATTATGTTCTGACAAAATACTTGGGGTCACGCACAGTTCTGAAAAAAATAGGTGTTCTGGGCTGAAGCAAGAATAGAAGCGTGAAAGATGTGAACATCAGCGGACACACGCGTCAAACGAAGTAATGGTAAAAAGTACGCTTTGCTTCGCGAATTTTAATATTTGCAAATTACGTTCATCACGTGAAGAGTAATAGACTACAGCAGCAAAAATGCTCTTTAAATTGAAATAAGTGTCAAGAAATATTAGGTTGAACTCTTTGGAACCACGATGTGGAGTTGGGTTCATTTCTTTTAAACTGTTATTGTTTACTTTTAAATTGGTCTTTCTTCTAAAATAAGGGTCATGAGAAGTATGAGGGGGGGGGGGGGAGGAAACCTGAAGGAGTCAGATACAAGAGAGCAAACGCCAGAGATAAAGCTCGGAATTCATCACGATCGGATTCTCCCGTTTGGGAAATGAAGGTCATTAACAGGCGATGACTTTGCTCAAGGTGAACCTACCGAGAGCCCCGAAAGTTCGGAGGGAGATGAAGGAAAGGATAAAAAGCGAGATGGGGGAGGGCAGGGGTGGCAAAACAGGAAGGAATTCTGGCGACCGCAAAAAGGAAGGGTTGGCACTGCGGCGCCGAGTAGGGCAGATGAGGGACCCGGTTGCCAACGTCGAAGAGTGAACGAATCAAAAACGCCTCGCAGAAAATGTGTAAATTTATTTCGTGAAATGTCATTTTTAACGTCTCCGTATTGTAAGAGAAGTAATTGTATCTTCTCCGTATATAATTTGTCTCTTTCATCGTAGAATTTTGTTTAATCTCTGATTTTTAGTATTTACTTCGCGTAATTTACAAATTCAAAGTGTTTTTAAGAATGCATCGAATTGGCGTGGTTGTGCGATTCTTCTGCAACTTTAGACATTAAAGTAGGATTCATAAATTGACGTAGTGTCCGAAATTATTATTTAGGACCCTGCACGTCAGAAACGCATGTGTTTCTGAAATGCATTCATCAGCTGCAGATCTGATTAGGGGGAAAATCCAGTAGAAAATTTGTGAATTCTAATTTGAAGTGTATGAAATATTTCAGAATAATTTACGATCGTTTAACGAGACTCGCACGTTTTGCTTTGAATCTAACAAAATCTTTCATAACTCCGTATATGGTTTTCTTTTTGAGTTGCGAGTAAGCGACGTCAGTCTGCGTCGATCTACCCTCATCGAGTCGAAGGAGCTGCAATTCGACCACAGGTGCGCTCAGTAGCAATCGTCAGAGGTAGCTGAGTGGATAGAGGGGGAGCTGCGAAGTGTCGGTGGGCGTGTCGGAGCGCGGCAGAGCGGAACGGCGCGCTGCGACTCCGCCTCGTGGTAGCCATTGGCACCTAATCCGTGGCCGCGTCTTCCTCCCTCGGCGCCCCCTTCTCCCCCCCCCCCTTCGGCGTCTGCCTTGACCCCACACCATCTTCACGCCAGGCACCAGCCCATCATTTCCTCCATTGCGAGAAACGGGTCATTCAGAAACAATTTAAACACATCGCATTATCGTGCTTGTATTAGAGTGTTGATGTGACGCACGTGACGTGTTTTGTACTTCACAATACTGTTTGTCTTGGCAACGCTTAATTTAGGACTTATTGGGGTTGGAGTGGGCATGAACAAAAAGTATTGTGCAAAATGCTTCGTGAACTTCATTTCAATGGGAACCTTAGAGGTAAAAGAAACTTCCTTGCAATTGCTCTCCCTAGTGTGTATCGACGAATATAATATTTATTAATAAATATTTTTAGCGCGGATTCCACTTATTTTAGGCGTAATGCCGTAAAAGTATTATAGATGAACGGTGTAATTCATTATTCATCGAATCCGAATAGTTTCTCACGTATAACATTGTTGCACTTCAATGAGAAAGGTAAACATGTGTGTTCGCGTTTCGGTCGAGAAGCGCCGGGCGCCCGTCTCTCTGCGCGTGGCGGCACCTGTCGCCTGCCGCGTTGGGCCGGGCGCCGGCGCGGCCGGTCAAAGCCCCCGCGTCGCCCCCCCTCCCCCCTGCTCCGTCCACCTCCACGACACAGAGGGATGGCTATCTTCGTAATTGAGTGGCGATATCCGTTATCGACGGCGTGATGCTGCAAGGGCGCGCGCGTGCCTGCCTGCCTGCCTGTGAGCGCCGCCGTCGCCACCATCGCAACCGATGCTGCTGCGTTTTGGCACTTTGTACCCGGCGAGCGAGCAAGGCGCAGAGCGGTCACGGCGTCTGGTGGCTTCGCTCGTCCCGTCCCGTCCCATCCCGTCCCGTCCCGTCCCGTCCCGTCCCGTCCCCGACTTTGCTCCGCTTTACACCGCTTCATTCGTGCCATTCTGTCTCTTTCCCCGCTTCGTGCCATTCTGTCTCTTTCCCCGCTTCGTGCCATTCTGTCTCTTTCTCGCCTCTGCCCTCAGTTTCTTTTTACTCCCCCATACGTGCTTCCGCCGCGATCAGTCTCAGCAAGTTTATCTACTATGTCTGCGCTTAACTGGTCAATATTCATTCGCCTCTCGCCGAAAGAGTAATAGAACATGAGGCCTTGATAAGGCCTGACAGAATACTGTTGGCAAGATGTGTGATTTCCAGACCGTAAAGTATGTGGGAAATGCGATTCACATACCCTTGGCTGTTCAATTTTCCACTTTTCGGGATTTCCCTACCTTAATGACGGAAAATGACGGGCTTCACAGAATTTCCTAGTTCCGAAAGAGAATAACCCTAAATGTTTTGTGAATTTATCCACTTATCCGACAAGACGAATATTAGCACTCCTTTTTTTGCATAAAATTTTAGCTCTGACGCTCAAAGTAACAGAACCAATTCAATGTTTTTAAAATCTTATTGCATTGCTTTCTTTTCTCTTATATTTTCTACATACCTCTTGCGCACGAAAAACTCTTTTGTAGCCAGTTTTCAAACGCAACAGTGATTAACACCATGTGTTTAAAAGTTCCATATTTCGTGTCTAAAAATTCACTTCGTAAATGAACATTGTGTTCGTAAGATTTTTATTAATGAAGTTCGCTTTTAATAAGATTCAGTTGCCATAAACTATTGTAATCTCATTGGGGGGAGCGGTGACGCTCGCTAGCAGACTCTTTGTATTCCTGCTACCCGCACCTTCGTAAGGTATATCAATTTTTCTCCTAGGACAGTAGCATTTTGTCGAGCGCGTAACATATGTCGGGTGTCACGAGAAACCAACGACCAGCCTCATGCCTAAGTGGTGCCGGAGCGCTTTCGCTGGGGGCAGGCGTTGTGCGATATTCATGCCGAACGGCTGCGTGGCCACGTGGACCCGTGGTTAATGCATGTCCCTCGGGGGTTGATCGGCGAGCTAACCTTCGAACAACAGGACTGCCCTTTGACAATTCAAATACGACAGCATACATGAATACACGCTTTTTGTTTTTCATGAAGTCGCGCGCACGGGCATCCGGTGCCGGCGCGTTGCGCCTTGTCAGTGGAGTAGGTGTTGGTTGTTCGGTAGACGATGCGTTGCGTGGTTGCAGACTAATGAAACGCGATCTCTTTCGGTGGTCAGTTTCAGTAATACAAGTACTGAGGAATTTAGAGATTCTGACTTATAAGAGAGGGATGTTTCTAGAAGACTGGAGAAAGAAAGAAACAAAATATCCTCGTTCTTGTCCTTAACCTTCATTGGATGTATTGTTTGTTTTTTTTTCTTTTACGAACAACGAGATCTATTACAACCACGAATTACAGAAACAATCCCAATGCGCAGTTGGAGTCGCCAGCAATGCCCAAACACTTCCATTGTGTATACTGCATTGCCCACCTTTCATTGTCTCATTTTGTAGGATAGCGAGAGCTGGAGCTGATCAGTGTCCTTTAATATTGGATATTTTTTTTAGAATTGGGCTAATACCACTACATATTAACAGTAACGCACGCTTCCATGAATTCACTTGTGTGCGTTAACATAATGCTAATTTACAACAGTTTGCTTTTCGTTCACCTCCGCTGCCAGTACCTCGACCACCAATACCTGTACGTGGGTCTCTTCTGCCTTCAAAGAAGAACGAAAACATCGTCGCGCAATGTTGCCGTAGGCCAGATCTCAATTTTCCATTCTCGACTTCAAAGAATTTTTTTTTATCGTCGCTCTGACGGCGGATGTGTGTTACCCAGAGACGTGTGACATGCTGAGAATCGCCGTGGAGGAAAACGGTTCACGCCGACACCGTGGGCATTGCACACCGTGACGAAGCCTTTGCCTCTGTGTACGCGGGGCCTGGAAGTGTGTGCTGTGACCCGCTTTCGTGCTGATCTGGAGCCGCGCTCGTTTTGCGTGATGTTCGTTGGGAATCTGAAGAGTCCAAAGTTGTGGTCAGGGAGGTGGACCCCTTTTAAGGAGGACTGGAGAAACAAATCAGGGTGATAGTACATGAATGCTATGCTTTGAAACTAAATGTAAAATTGATGGTAATGGTAAATAGTATTTATAATTCATTTATTAATGACGAGGCAAATGTCATTAATCCTGCTCTTACTACTGACCATTCTGCATTTAATGCCCTACGATTATCCTAGAGATACGGTGAAATTCTGATTAATAACTGCATTTAATGTATAACCTTTCCTTTTTATGGCGCATATTGATAAAGGTCATGCGTGACTTTACTTTCAATTGTGCTCTTTTCTTCTTTACTTCTTGTAAAGAAGTAAATTAACATTAGTTCAGATTTCAGTGGCGAGAAAGTAAAACTCAGGAGAAAAATAGTCTCACCATTCTCACGGGATAGTATGCACCTACTGTAATTAATCTCGTTTTTCGATTTTGCCGGGTCCTTATTGTCGACGAGATATTTGTGGATGTTGCTTTAGGAATTGACTCTGCGGAGTCCACTTCAAATCGTTTGATTCCGAATAGGCTGCGCTTTCGCGTTGCGAACAGGCGAGGCGCATGGCACGAGATTCTGTCCTTCGCCCGCACTTCACATCCATTTTCACCTTCATTTGGTAGTTAGATGCGTGCTGGGGCTCGATCCGAAGATTGAAGCGCTGCCGGAGGTTTGAATTTGCCGGTCAGGCAATGACGCAAGGATATGAAAAATTAAGAGTTTTAAATCTAGTTGATTGGCCCCTTGGTGAGAAAGCTGGCAGATAATGCTCGCAGCGTTTGAATGATGTTTGGGTAGGATGGCGAGTGGCGCGGCGACGCGCGTCCTCTGAACGAGTCCTTCACCCGCCGCCCCGCCCCCTCCCTCCCCCGCTGCCCTTTGCCACCGCGAGAGCCGCCGCCGCCGCCGCCGCCGCTCGCTGATAGCGCCCCACCGAAATCCTTCCCTGGCTGTTTTGTGGCTGACTGCGCGGCGCGCGCGGGGTGTTGCTCAAGCTCTGCTCGACTCTTCGCGTCCGACGCTCGGGAACCGGCCCGCCCCGATCGCCGCCCTCCCGCCTTCGCTCGCCCACCCAGCGGCCGTCGTCTGCACGCCAGAGGTAACGCGGCGACAGTGAAATCAAAGAATCGTGTACAATACCGCATGCGATTAATACTTCGCGGAATTGGTTTTCCGTGGAGTTGCCGTTTTACTACCAGATATCGTGGTGCGTGAATTCAGACGTGATTGGATTACGAGTGGTCGTTTGCACCTGTTGCGTTTAAAATGCGCGACGGGTGTTTTTCGTGGATCTGGCATTTTTGATGGGTGGTCTAGGCGCAGCAGATTAATCAGTCGTCACCGAATTGCTGCTCACGTGGATTACCTTAGAACAACATGGCGATTCAACAGTATTAGAGTATTCGACGTTGACGGAAGGTCACGAAATAATTCAATGGAGTCTTGCATGTGTAACGAAAGTGGTTGTATTTTGCATTTTTTAATTTATTTTTAAGGATGAATGTGATAAGTTTATTATTGCAGAAGATACGAACATTGTTTGGCTCATTGTTTACTCACATCTATCCAGGTGTCAAATCCTCTGTGTGTACTCAAGGAGCTATCGTCCAGTTACGTCAAACATTGGAAGCCGAACTCGGCGAGATGTTTGCTTGCACGTTTGTGCCATCCTTCTATGATCTAAAAGATGAAAGGGATTCTAATAGGAAAATAAAATCTTTGATAATTTGAAGAGAGAAACTCTTTTACATTTATTTGCAATTTCATATCTTATATCAAGAAATGTTATTTTATTGATTTCATACTGTTGGATTACTTAATTTCTCTTACAAATCGTATTTGAGATAAAATATGTGAATTTTCCAATTTTTGATCATTTGAGTGTAGTAGAACACACTTTTGACCGAGACCATCACAAACGCGAAAATGGCCTACACTATGTGGATTCATTTAATTACTTAATTTCTGCACTGTACTTGCATTGAAATAAACAACAAAGAACTGCAAGTTTATTTTATGTTTGCGTGTAAAAGCTTTTTATTGTGCCTTAAAACATTCGAAATTATTGCCTTGCAGACAACGCCACTCTTTCAGATAACAAAGAATAGGCAGTGTTGAAAACTTGGTAATTTTCGTTTTAATGTTGGTCGCAGTGGTATTGTGCTATAAAATTAAGTTGACCTCCTACGGCAGTGGCTATGATGAACCGGGGTCCACTAACGGCTGCGTCTACGACTGGAGTTTAGTCCGTAAAAACGTCTTTTGATTGTATCGAAAGTTATCTTCGTAAAGAAAGAATACTAAAAATATTATGTCGCTTGTATTCAGACGCAAAGCTTACAGAATTTTCCCCAGATGGTTCTTCACGGCGAGTGTCGTAATGTATAAAATAAAGAACCAAGGTAACTTACTTCTACTCCAAATACAAATACAGGTTGAAGTAAAATTGCAAGATTCGAAACCATGTGTGGAGGTAACTGAGGACACTAAATATTCGTGGTTGCCAATTTGTCATTGAAGCGATTGATAGCTGCGCATAAAATCTTTGTTTTGAAGATTCAGTAGTTATTGTGCTTATGCTCCCCTTGGAGAGCAACAAGATGCGATCTAATGATCTATTGTGGGTATGCATTGCAAGCAGTGCGCTCTTATTTAGATGGGAGTTTTGGTTTTTCCTTATCATGCATGATTATTTAGGTACTCTCCTGTCGAAGGGTCTATCCACATTGTGATTACGGTGAAAATCTGTCGAAGGACTTCGTTCGGGAAGCAAAGGAGTAATTTTGAGTTTTATCGAGTTAATGTACTAAGTGCAAATTTCATAATTTCTTGACCGTAAGTACTATTGCGCGTCTAGAAAACCTAGTTAATATCAGATATAGTTACGGTTCAAGAAATAGAGAATTTTTCTGAAAGTAGGAAAAGAAAATAACACATTGAAATTTAAGAACAAAAATATCGGCAGTTTTCTGCTTCGAACCATTGATGTACGCAAATGTCAGACATTGTCTCTTTAACTTCTCTTTGAATCTCTCTGTTTCTGTAAACAATTTGGCACGTAAACCTTACGGGAAAATTCTTTCAATAATATGTTGGAAGACGCTCAACCAACGATGAACCCAAAGCCCTGCGAATTTGAAATGAATTTTGTAATTTTTGAGGGTGTTTAATATGGAGGTATCTGTGAAGATTTCAGAAATCTCAAAAATTGCTCCATATGTATTAAATATTTGGGTGTTGCCATTTTGATTAAAGCCTTCGAAATTTCAAAAAATCCCCAATTTTTATTTTCGAACCTTTCCTAATAAATGTTCATTATTGAAGTGAGAGACTTCTTATGGCTATCACTTCTGCTATGTTAGGTGTTTTAAGAATTTCATGAACTTTTTTCACTATTGTAGTTTTTGCGTATTTTGGAGCAAAATCGCGACAGTTTTCAATCTTAGATGCTAAAACCGTCCGTACATTGAGGAAGAGTCGCAGCCACTGAAGATGCATTGACGTCTAATTGAGCTGAATCCGGAAGCTACGCAGGTCGAAAGTTCAAATCCCATCCGGTGCGAATATCTTTTCTTTCAATTCTTTCATGGGGAGAGCACACTACACTGAATTAAAGGAGCCTCTTTGGTAAACTTTTCTTTTCCTTTTTTGAATCTGCCACGCTTCTTTTGGTAAAAATGTTGGAAGAGATAGCTGAGAGGGATATAAGTTGCAATATATTACGTCATCGATACAAATAATATTCAAAGAAGTGCTATTGTAGCTCCTAGTTTTAACCGAAATTTGTTTGAATTTAAACCCGAAGTTTTATATACCGTATTTTAAAAAAAATGTAAATGATTAATTTTATTAAGTTTACCATTATATACTTCTAAAACAATGTATAGTATAAAAACATTCTAATCGTAAACATTGTGAAGGGCGGGGGCATTGCCCTTGTCTGGAGAGGCGCCCAGGATTTCGAACGGGGTGGAGTGAACTGCCAGCTTCAGCCCAGAGAGAGGGTGATGAGGCCGCGCCGCGTCGTGTCGCGTCGCGCCGGTGCCCCGCGCGTGGTCGGGCCGTGCAGCGCCGCTCCGTGCTTGGCCGTGCGCGGGGCCCTGGCGGTGCGTCGCCTTTTAGTGCGCGGAGCGGCGAACGCCGTTCCTAATCTTTACGGCGCACGGCCGATCGTCGTCCACGCCCCCGCTTCTGGCTCGCCGGACCGGGTGGGCTGGGTACGAGCGCGCACTGCTCGCGGACGTTGTTTGGTCCTGCGCCTAACACGGCAAGTGCTCGAAACCGTGCACCGTGCATTTTTCCTCGCCCGCGGAATGCCTCTCAGCGCAGAAGCAAGAGTTAAACAACAACTTATTAATATAAATTTTTTTTTTCCTACTTCACTTTACACTCGACTAACCTTAACTGAAAACTGTCCCCGATATTTACGAATTGCAGTTCACGGTTGGTTAGGGCAACTAAATTAAACTAAGTGAAATTAATTAGGCGTGCTTCTCAATAAAGAATGCACGTGCGCATATACAAATGCTCATTCCACGTTGACAAAGGTCCGTGTGGATCAGTTTGCCAAAACACTAGCAGGTGAAGAGAAGATTAACAAATCGCTTATGACTTTTATCACGTGAACACTTCTTGGGTGCGTATTATATGTACAGTATCACTTTCTTTGCAATTACATGTGCTCGTTCTCATCTCTCTATGTGTTGTAATTGTCCAGTTGAAGGCGTCCATCGAGAACTCACTTTTTGTTCTAAATAACTCTCGACACAATTGAGGTTATGTTAGGTTCTATGACATTAATGGCAGTGGTGTTTCTGATCTGTTTTTTCATATCTTAAGGTATAAATTTAAGTCTGTTATCTGGTTTATTTACCTCTGTTTTATTTTATAAAGATCTCGTACATTTTGGCATTTCAATTCTTATTTTCTTTGCCGTAAAACATTATTTAATATGAATTTGAGTAAACATAACAACAAATGTTCATAGTGTGAACGTTTTGACGCTAGTGTATACAATAGAACGTAAAACAAATTTTGTAATATTACTGGCGATCAGTTTCAGAAAATATTATTGTGGAATAGTTAAGTTAGTTCCCATTTTTGCCGCAATCTTGGTGGCCACAGGGTTTACTTAATGGCATTTTAAAGAGTGCTCATTCATTTGTGATCTTAATGGATTTTTTTCTTGTTTCAGGTCATAAATTCGAAAATCCAGAAGTGGTGAACTTGAGGCTCGAACCTGGCATATGGTGAGTATCAACACAAACTAGTTTAAAGTTATTTTTATGGGAGCTTGTCAGTAGTGCAGATAAATTCAACCTTCTGTTTACTGGTTCCCTACCTATTTTATTTAATAGCGGAAGTTTAAATCATAAGGTACTTCATAATTACCAGTCTGCCTCTAAAATAAGTATTGTTACTAAACGGAATAGACAGTTTTTGAAGAAGAGTATTTATTTTCAACGCCGAAAATTGATTTAGGAAATCTAATGATTTTGATAACCCAACGTCTGTACTTCTACAATAAGCAACTCGTTGCAGTTAACACGAATAAGTTTAAAAAAAAGTAAATGTAAATTAGGAATATAATAATTATTCTTCGTAAAATAAGTCATTCTTGATATTTTGTGGTTGCTTTTAAACGTAGAAAATATTAATATTAATTACATTATTAATACAATTATAGAGCTGAGAGGAATGACTCAATTCGTAATTCAGTTGTTCAACCTTGCATGCTGTCTAGGAATTCTCAATCATCATAGGTTTAGGCTTTCGGATGAGGCACATTCTCAGAGTCGCTAGTAATTTTAAAATACGTTGCAAGATCCTTTTTGTATTGTAACCATTTCCTGCAAATCTACTCGCTCATCAGAATTGTTGTTTTTCCACTATTTATTGGAATTTTTCTTAAAATTATCTGAAACTTCGTCTAATAGCGCTCGCAGAAAGTTATGTAATGGTATCCTCTAGATTCAAGAAATGTAACAGTGATCTTTGCCATTCGTTTTATCTGTTTGCTTGAGAAATCTCTGCATCTTATCGCGCCACTGGATATTAGAGTCGAAATTTTAAGTTTATTGGATCGCGTACGGGTACTCGTATCTGAACTGCGCAGGTGTTTCATTACATTTCCTATTTTTTATGCATACACTGGGCTCGAAGTGTCTCCTTGTTTTGCTCGACAAATGTTACAAATGATAAGTGTGCTGTACTAGAGTACCTTTTTAATCCATCTTGTCGAGACATGCTACTAGGTACTTCTGGTGAAATGTGGTTTAGGTGAATCTATATAGACTTTGTTAATTATCCAATCTAATTAACTTAAATATTTTTTTAAGTATTTTGGAAACATTTTATGGGGTACATGAAATGTAGAAATCGTAAGTAATGCTGGAGTATGTGTACAAAATTAAAACGTGGTCGACGTGAGATTTCAAAAGTAACGGGTAGAAAATGAGGGAAAAAGGCGGTAGGAAATAATTGGGAACCATAGTACAGATTTACTCCTAAAGAAAATCAGAAGTCTTCGGGGGGGGGGGTGATAATGGATAAAAAATATATTCTAAGAGTGTTGACTTGAGGGGCAATTCTGATAACGTTCGTTATTTTTTAAAGACCGGAATACTTGACAAACTCGCTCCTAGGAATGCTGCCCAATACTTGTTACTTGGAAACTCCGAGGAAGAGAACAGGTGGTCGGCCACCTTTTCTTGTCCTTGACGTAATCCTCTAGTCCACTCGGTAGTTCCTGAAAAAAAATGGGAGGATATCTAGAAAAAGGTCATTAAAACGTTTTCTTTGGATATGTTGGATGTACCCAGCCTCTAGTTAATACCTCAAGTTTTCGACCTCTCAGACTCTGTGCTCTGAGAGGCACGCAAAACCGGTATTTTTTGGGAGGGGGCGGTCTCTAAAAATCTTGGACCTTAGGTCCTGTTGAAAAATGATTAAATTCAATTTTAAAGAAGATAAACTTCTTACAACTTTTGTATGGATTTTTTTTTTTTTTTCAAAAGATCAGAAACAGTATGGTTTTTCGGGCCTCAGGGAGTTAGCACAGAGTGTGGGAGGTCAAAAACTTGGGATTTTTAACTAGTGCCTGTGTAAATACAGCACACCCCAAGAAGTTTTTGTAATATTTTTCTACATAAAATGTAAGAGTACCTACCAACTTTATTATCCTCAGTTTTCCTTTCCCTGTTCGAAATACCTGTTCATTCCTGAAGGCTTCTCATGATCAGGACTGACCAAGTTTGCAATGCGAACACGTATGGAAATATGGAAACTACTTCGCATTTGGATTGCCACAGAGAGAGTAATTTTGAAAATTATGAGCCAATTTGATAAACACTGTGAAGAGGCACATTCTTGTAAAGTTCTTTGCTGTATTGCGAGTGTTTCAAACATTCTTTACGTTTAGTTGAGAAGGCAATTGAGCTTTTTTACAATGCGACGTATCTCAATGAATATAATATTTCAGGAGAGGATTCACCCGTTTTCGGATATAGAATTCGGATAGAAGATTTTTAAAAATAAATCAGTGGAAGTAGTAGATAACAATCAGAAATTAAGATACGTCACGTTGGAAATAAGCTCTTAAATTGGTCTCGAACATTTGACGTAAAGAACAGGAATTCTCTATTGAATACTTAAAACTGATAATGAATTTCTTTATAATCGGCACATTTCGTTGGGCGTCTGCATTATGTCATTTTACTGTTGTAAAATGTCACAAGACATTAAGTGTTCTAGTTATTGTTTACATTACCTAAAATTTGCTGATAACGGTTACTGTTTGAGTTTCCGCTGCAATGGTATTAGACTTGAAATGCGTAATGGAATGCGACGGATTGAGTTTGTGGTCGCAGATATTTGCTTCAACAGACCCCGTTAATACCTTCAGAGTACAGCTATCGTTTGTGTGAATGTTGGATTGGGGGGAGGGGGTTCTGGCCCGAAATGGACGCGCGTTTGGAGTTGCGCTCCTTGACAAATTCACACGTTGGCCGCGTTGCATTTGTTGAACTGGCGACTCGTAAATTATTTTCACACAGATAAGGCACTGGCTTTTTGTAACGAATTCTATATTATTTCTTAATATTTTTTATTTCGTTTTGTTCTAATTGAATTAAAAAAAACTTGCGGACAGAATATTTATGCTATTAATAAAATAATAATTTTCAACAGTGTCGCTCCCCAAAAAAATGTAAATTATGTTTTGTCTATTGACATGAAACCTAGACGAAGAGGTCTCAGTGAATTAGAAAGAGAATCAGAAGTTTCTTGATGAATATAACTTATTGATTTTCTTCATTGTGTCTCTGTAAAATATACAAAACTCTTGTGATAATAGCCCGTATACTCGTACGCTAGTACTCCATCTATTAAGTCTTTCTTTATATCCTCTACCGACCACGAGCATTCCATTCCTTATTTACGTGTCCACCAAGGATCAAATTTGCTTTAATCTTCCCTCCAGCTGTCGAACTTACTATGGATTATCTTTAGTATGACGGGACTGTTCAATCATATCCTGTCCTCTTCTACCTGCCATAATACACCTTGCACCCCAACTCTTGCGCTTTCTTAATTAAGCAACATTCCTACGCTGTATTTTCAGCTGACGGGAGGCTCATACATTTTACCGCGGCTTTTGGAATGCGGAAGAAACCAATTGAAGTTTCAATGTCCACTCAACTCTTAAAAAAACTTTCGCATTCGAAGCACTGAATGAAAATGGCCAGAGTTTTTGAGGAGGGCGGGGATTGACTTCAGTAGAAAATCGATCCCTCTGCAACTGGGTCGGGTTGCGTAAGAGAGTAGTGTGCCATAGATTTGAAAATAACGCAGTTCATGTGCGAGAACTCCAGTGACCGTAGCCGTGGGGGTGTAGGTCCTAGAAATGCATTTCCGTGACCCTTCGTAAAATTGCGGGTCGACTAGCTTGGAAACGTCGTGGTTTTTTATTTTTTTTATTTTTATGGAAGTGTTGTGAGTCTCTGGAACCAAAAAGTGGATTTCTGGTTTGTCATGCCGTAAATTACTTTCTGAAAACGTCTTGACAATCCGCCTCTGTGGACAGCAGTAGCGCCTAAACAGTGCACAGATTCCCCACTTTTTTTTTCTTTCTAAAATGGATATTTCTCCATCGATCTGGCCGCACTCCAGGCTCTAAGAATTTGAAACGGTTTCTTTTAATTTTGGCGAGAACCTAACATGACATACCTAAATTTTAGGAATTACTCAAAATTGGCTCTAGGTTTTGCTTCAATAGAGCCAAGGTCGCGTAATAATGTAGCACAGGTCGTTGATAATATGTAGACTTGTTTCGTTAAAATCCCTGCAATTTCGAAAATTATTACCAAGTTAAAAATTTTTGAAACGTGACCTACACCTTTAATACTGGAACTGTTTATTTTTAATGCAGTAATTTTACTTTCCCGCTACACTCGGAGGATACGTTCCACTTGTGAAGAGCGAAGTGCGCTTATACGGTATAAGGTCGATTTTCATTACATCTTGTGAGTTGAAAAGTTGCAAATTCGAATCTCCCGCGTATCTTTTGCTGAGGAGTGTTTCACGAGATTACTTAGTAATTATCAGGATAAACTTCGTGACCTTGTAATATTACTTGCCCATTACAAAGAAAATGAGAATCTGCTAGTGAGCACCCCTTTTGTAATAAGGGCCGTATTGATTTTAAATAAATGTGCTTAATATTATCTATGAATCCGCCTGTTTTAGTTAGTATTTTGAATAGAATTAATTCTTATCCCATAAAACACTATTTCTTCTAAGAACTTTAATTTTAGTGCACACCGGATCTTTCTTGAAATACATCCGGTCTACAGTCTGAGGAATTAAGGCTATACGAGTATGAGATTAAAGTTGTTAGCGTAGGGTAGGGTGAACTGTTCATTGTTCATGGCACGTATTCGAAGTAAACCTATTGAATTCTAGTATATTTTACCCGTATTTGTTTCGTCTTACGAGGTCTCAATTTACCCATTCTTTTGGAGACTGGTAGGTTTTACGTTCGTTCTGCCGTAATTTTTGAAACTGAACACAAACAAAATGTTCCCTTTCCTAAATGGTAGCTTTTATATTATGTGGAGAAATTTATCAGACTGATTTGTAGTTGGAAGACACTGTCTCGTTCTAATAAAGTGCGGAGGTGGTGCTGTTTTGAAGTTTCAATCAGATTGGGTTTTCTGAATTTGATTGGTTACGAGACAATGTTGTCTAAAGTGGAGTAGTTCTTAACAATCACAACGAGGCATGTGTAAAATCGTGTCTGTGTTCTGTAATAGGGAACGTCTCTGTTGCCTTCAAATGTTAGAGCTCTCATTTTAGCTTCATTGCATATTTGTGTATGCGACTGCTGTTTGAAAGCATCTCGTGTTCCAAATTAGAAAAAATGGAGAATTTCAGCAGGGGACTTGCGTCTCTCCGTAAACGACACTTATGATTGGAATATTGCCAAACGTATTGGAAATGTAAACAAAAATGGATTGCGCTACATCGAAAGCAGTATTGTAGTTATGAATGTAAAGCTAATTTCAATCTGGCGTGTTTTAAAATCTTATTTCAAAAATATTTGAGAGACAGCTCCGAGTAGAAATTGAGTACCCCACCTCCCCCAATGCACCCCACCTCCCCCCTACGAAATGGCGTAACAATGATTTTTCTAATTCTGAAAATATTCGCGGGCGAACCCCTTCATAATCCCATTCGCGGGCGAACCCCTGCCGCGAGCCTTGATGGAAACTCGTAGTACGCTACCACCCGGCGTAGTGCGTGCCCGGGGAGCGTTAGGGCCCGGGGCGGGCACGCTCCTGCGGCGTGGCCCTGTCGCCGGCGGCCACTTGCGCTGGCCCCCGCGGCCGCGGACTCCGCCGCCGCGATCAGCGCCTGCGCCAGCGGCAGCGCCGGCCGTCGCTGTCGCGGCCGGGGCCAGGGGTCGAGCTGATACCCAGTGCGTCAGTTGACTCGTGATAAGCCAGTCGGCATGGCATGGCGTGGAGCGGAGAGGCACCGCGCTTACGTAAGGACGTGAAAAAAAAAAGAAGAAATGAATAATAAAAAAGTAACTCGGTCGACGGATGCCCATCGTAGGGCCGGTGGGCGTCGAATGTGAAAAAAGGAAGATTTCGAACTATGTGCAGTGCATGTCGATGGCGTTTCTGCATCGGACGTCCTTCGGAAAAGGGTGCGTGGAGTCGCCCACATGGCGTGTCTCTGCGCAGCGCGGTGGCGGTGGAGTCTGAATAATTCAGTTTCAGCCGGTCTGTCTCTTGGTTGACCTAATGAGACGTAAATTGAGTTCAGGAAGGAGTGGTGTGCGTGCGTGCTGTTTCGACCGTGTCATTATAGATATACTAAATGTGTTTTTTCAGTACGTATTAAAAGCAACTTTAAATTTGAAAAATCATGGTTACGCCATTTCGCATTGAAAAATTCTTTGCTGAACGTTCGTGACTATTGAGACAACGTTAAAGATTTATCGATTTGGTTAAAACACATTACTTGCGAAATTCCTGCCTTCGCTCCACTAGTGAGGGGAGTGGAGAGTTTGGTTATGTTCGCAAAAGTAATTTTAAATCAAATTTGTAGTTTGTTTTTCGATGCTAAGAAGTTTTTATTACACGGGAGCGACCATTTCTTTTTATGAGATTTTGTTTACAACGCTCGTCAACTTATTCTTAATTCACTTAATGTTGGGAAAAGAGTGGGAGTAGGTATGCTGGGGCTCAAGAAAACGTGTGTGTATAATAGAGCTTAATATACCAGCTCATACGGGGTCTCTGCGGCGCGGCGCTGAGCAGACGTCCTGTCGGCGGCTGGTGGGCTGGGCGGATCGGAGCGGAAGGTGCGCGGCTGGTGTATGGTGTCTCACCTGTTGCCTACCGGCTAAGGCCGCGCCGCCTTCGGCCCCGGATATCCAAGTAAATACGTTATCGCCTTCTCATCCCCTCGCCTGCGTGCACGCGCCTCGCCGCCGCCGCCACCGCCGCCGCTTCTGCAGCGTTCGCGACGGCTCGTCGCGCCCCTCGTAGCTCACGCGGCTCCACTCATTCGGCATCCGCAGAGCACAGCTCGTCCAATCCCGAACAGCAGCTGTGTTCGGCGAATGTTCGCTCCCTTTGATGTGTCTTAAAGACCGACACGCGGTGGGTAGGGCGAATACCGGCTGTTCGGCGCTCGGCGAATAGCGAGCAACCCGTCCACACTACTCGGGATTCGGCGAGCGGTTGCTCGGGAATGCCGCATGTGTGGAGCCGCCTTCACGTGAGCGCTCTCTGGGCTGGGCGCCCCTGCCTATTCAGAGTTCTCATGACGGCGACTTGATCGTCCTTCCGAAACTCTGTCGGCCTCGACTTGCTCTTCCCGTCCTACCGGGCAAAGTGTACATTGTCCCCGTCCACGCACATAGCCAGTAGGCGCTCCCGAGGGTCAGGAGTGCATCTGGCCATCGCGGCGTATCGCTCACTGCCCCTCCGCGTGCCCCGGCGCGTCCTCGCACGCCAAGACTCTCCTCCCCTCCCCTTCCCTCCTCTCCTCTCCTCTCCCCTCTCCGCCCGTCGCCATCCTTGCCCGCGTGCGTTTTTGCCTAAGGGTGATAATTGTGCTCACGTGTCTGTATTTTTCTTCTTCTTCTTTTGTCCCTCATGCCTCCCGGATGACGACAGTTAAGGTAAGCTGTGCGTGTCATGCGTCGGATGCGAGTGCGTGTCATGCGTCGGATGCGAGAACGCCGGGTTCGTATCTCGTCCGCCCGCCCTACTGTGTCAATTGGGGCGGCGGCGGGTCGGTTGTGCACTGGGATTTCCATTTTGCACTTTCTCCCGACCGGTCCGCGAGTGTCGTTGAACTCGCGAGAGGTGGCGTAACGCTTACTTGCTTCCTCGCTCGCTTGCTTGCTTGCTTGCTTGCTTGCTTGCTTGCTAGTTCGCTCGTGCTCTTGTGCATGAAGGTCTGCACTGCTCCCGGACGGCGTGTTTCCTGTTGCTCGGTGCTGCCAAGAGGAAACTGCCGAGGTGCGCAGACGCTAGAGCCTCTCGAAGTAGTTAAAATTAAAATAGACGTGAAAACTGGTATCTGATGCTCTTCCCCCCCGCCTTTTTTTCCCCCCTTTTCTTTCACTTGGGAGTGCTCACTGCCTTGGATATGTTAAGCTAAGCACTGCCCGAGAATTGCAGCAAAATGAAAATAAGGATTTTGGTCCCCTAATATTTTTTTTTATGAAATTTGAAATGTTGTGTTGCAAATGTACAGGTTTATTTCGTAATCTTATATGTAAACGTGAAAAAATAGTGTAAAATGTTGATTTTCTTAAAGTTCCGTCGCAAGATTTTAGTTATTATTTATTTTTATTATTATTTATTATTATTATTTATTATTATTTATTATTATTTATTATTATTATTATTTATTATTATTTATTATTATTATTATTTATTATTATTATTATTATTACAGCCTAAGATGTCGAACTGCTTAAAAAGTCACTTACACATTTACTTTTCAATACATTGCCCTTTTTCTCACAGGCAAGCAGTGGCTCGTTTGAAGACAAAATGCCTTTCCCGATAGGTGACAGATGAAAATGTTTTGGTAGAACTATAAGTTATCATCCTACTGTTCCTCTGTATTACTGGAAGGTTGGGTTTTATCTACCCGAGTACATGAACATGAAGTTGTAACCTAGATTTTCAGATCTGCGATTTAATTTAATTCATCCACGTCGATGAAATTCAGTTCACAATCGGTCTGACATGTATGAATGCCCTGGAGACGCAGTCCGAAGTCGGTAAACGGCTAATCCCCTCCGTTAATTCACTACAAATAAGAGATCTATCTCTAATACCCTTTGTACTTCACCTTTCTCACATTCAACGAGAATAACTATATTGTAAAGAAATTAATCGAATCTTCACAGGTTAATATTGCAGATGCTAGTGTACTAAAGGAAGTTTCAAATTGTAAATCATTTATTTTGTTCGTATTACACAGTCTTGAGAAAACGTCCTTTATTATTTTATTCTTATTTATTGCAATATTTTCTTGAGGTAGATTTTTATTACATTTGTCACAATTGTTGCACAATTAATGATCTATGGAATACAATTTCTGTGCCTTAAATATAAAATCACTAAACAAATAATAGAAGAAAAAGAATTCATTATAACCTTTACAACTCAAACTAAATCTCTCAGACCAAAACGGGTAGTACTTTTGGAACTAGTAGCATAAGTATTATTAAAATCTGTTGAATTCGTCCGTATACCATGAAAAAAAAATTAAAAATCAGCATTATGATTTTGCATGTCTGTAATGAATAAGAATTGAAAAGTTCATTCTGTGGTTATTTAGAAGCTTTTCATTTTGTGAACTGCACTTGTTCATATCTCATTATTCAACATTTTGTGACAACAGAAGAATATTATTCACCTTTTACAAAATTGATGACTACTATTTTTAAAAAGACTAATGAATACTCTTACATTTTCAGCTCAAAAAATGAAGAAGTAGATAACAATTGTGTTGTCAGAGCTCGAGGTTTGCCGTGGCAGTCCTCTGACCAAGATATAGCCAAATTTTTCCGAGGATTGAATGTGGCGAAGTAAGAATTTCTTCAATTGATTTCTTTTCATGGCTTCTCCAGATGTTTGACTAATAATTTTGTTTTACAGAGGTGGTGTTGCTCTTTGTCTAAGTCCTCAAGGCAGACGTAACGGTGAAGCTTTAGTGAGATTTGTTAATCAAGAACATAGAGACATGGCTCTCAAAAGGCATAAGCATCACATTGGGAATCGCTACATTGAGGTGTATAAAGCTAATGGTGAAGATTTTGTGAATGTTGCTGGAGGTGAGAAAGGCGTTTTTGAGTCCTGAAAGTATGTTACTGTATTGATTTTATTTATTTTTAATCATATATTCCATTATTCCAGGTAGCAATAATGAAGCTCAAGCATTCCTTTCTCGAGGTGGCCAGGTTATAGTGCGAATGAGAGGTCTTCCATACGATTGCTCAGCCAAACAAGTGGTAAAAAAAAAAAAAAATTAATTTTGTCAATAGTCTTATGATGAGAAACAAATATTTGTTTATAAATACTAGTTTCAGATTTCAGAATCTAAGTTGCATGTGTTTTTGTGTTTAGTTGGACTTTTTTGAATCTGGAGAGAACTCTTGTAAAGTTATGGACGATGAAGAAGGGGTTTTATTTGTGAAAAAACCTGATGGAAGAGCAACAGGTGATGCATTTGTTCTTTTTGCCCAAGAGGAAGATGCAGGGAAAGCACTAAGCAAACACAGAGATTCTATTGGATCTCGTTATATTGAACTTTTCAGGAGCACAACTGCTGAAGTTCAACAGGTAATTGTGTGTGTTGTTGTTGTTGTTGTTGTTGTTGTTGTTGTTGTTGTAACAAAGTTTTGCAATATTTTTTATAATTTTCACAACTTGTTAAAAAATACATCATATTCATCTAATGAATATATTATGCATTTGTGATGATACTTGTTATTTAGGATAGCCATTTTCCCGAAAACTGGGAAAAGCTGGGGAATTTAATTGGTATGGAAAAATGGGGGAGGGGGAATCTCAGAATTTTTATAAGAATCGTAAGATTTGGGGGAAATTTTTATTATAACTAAATATTATTTAAATACTTTAGCAATTTTTGACCTCCTTTTTATTTGGCAAATATTATTAACTTTGCTTCTCAAAGGAAAATGAGGGATCACAAGTTCGTAAGACACCAGTCTTATCTTTATTCAGTACATTATTTAATTCAATTGTCATTTGCATGTGTTACTATTGAAACCATATATTGAATAAGTTTTCACGTTAATGTTTGAAATATTGAAAATAATCTAAAACTGTAACAAAACCTACTACAATGTCTGGATTAGAGTTGATGCTGAATTGCGCAAGTATTCCTCATGTTTCTATCTACCGGTTATTGTACAGCGGCATATCTCGTCATAAGAACATTCTCCCTTTTCTATTCGATTTCATTAATTTGTAATTACTATTGCCGTTTTTAGAAACGTTACCCATAAATGGTCAGAATTTAAATTCATTAACATACATTTGAAAATTCTTCAAAGAATTATGAATTCTATTTATGATTGTTGAATAATTGAAATGCATATTCATGATATTCACAGAAATGCTTGAAGCTTGCATCGAGATTTCTTGCATCACGTGATTCGGCACACAATTGCACACTTACACATGCGCACATAATACACATACATGCGCGTGCGGCTATAAAAGTACGTCCCAACGTCGGTGCTGTGCGCGCGCTCGAACGCGTAATCCAGGCGTCATCGAAGTCGAAATTAGCCTTTCGCAGAGAGGGTTTTCTTTTAGAATCAAAAATCGACAAAGAAGCTAAATGTTGTTTCACTGTAGCTTAGACAATCTTTATCTTTGCAAAGGCACCTTATTTCTGTAAGAGAACGTTTTCTCCGTAGTAGCGATGCGTCTCTCTCTCATTCTGTGGGAACTGGCAACGCAGCATTCATTATGCGGAAATGACCCAGGATTTGTTGCGCACTGCGCCTTCGGAACCGCCCCTTTCCGACTCGAAGGAAGCCGCAGGGCACCTGTTGGCATGAGTATAACAGGTGGTCGGGATGTAGTATAGAGAGGGGAGTTGGGCGCCAACTTTGTCCGTCCACCATGAAATCGCTCTCGCTGTTTTAGGTTAATTTCAAAGTGATAACGTGTTTCAGTAGAAAACCATCACCGATTACACAAATTGCTTTTGTCCAGGTTCTGAATCGTTCAATGGATCCTAAAACTTACGAAGTGCCGCAACCTCTGATTGCACAAATACCCCAAGTGCCATTGCTTCCACAACATATCATCACGTCTGGTACTCGCAAGGATTGTATTAGGTTACGCGGACTTCCCTACGAAGCTCAAGTCGAACACATATTGGAATTTCTTGGGGAACACGCGAAAAATATTGTTCTCCAAGGTGTTCATATGGTATATAATGCCCAGGTAAGTCTTTAGTTTTAGCTCGAATTAAAGAAAATCCTTATTTGAAAAAGTTTCATGTTTTTATTAACACATGTGATTACTCACATATGTGATTTGATTGTTACGGAGTATTTGTTTCTGTAAAGCATTTGAAATTAGGTGGTTTTTTTTTTTTTTAAATTTCTTTCAGGGACAACCATCTGGTGAAGCATTCATTCAACTGGATTCGGAACAAAGTGCATATCTCTGTGCACAACAAAAACATCATCGTTACATGATTTTTGGCAAGAAGCAGCGATACATTGAAGTATTTCAGTGCTCAGGAGAGGACATGAATCTTGTGCTCACGGGTGGCCTGCCAGCGGGTGCTGTTTCGCCTGCGAAAGCTGCTGCACTGTTATCTCCTGGTATGTTGCCACCTCATCCTCCACCTCCTCATGCATTAAACACTGCCAATGCAGCCCTGGCCCCAACCCCAGGGGCAGCCATGCTCCATCCGCCCCCTGCCCTACCTCAGGGCACCTTGTCCTGGGAGCACTCCCACCCTCTGGTCCAGGCTCAGGTGGCTGCACAAGTGCAGCAGGTCCATGCTCTTGCACAGGCTCAGGCTCAGGCTGCTGCTTTGAGGCATTCTCAGGCCACTGATCACCTTTGGATCATGAACCTGGCGGCTGCCCAACAGCACCAAGCAGCTGTGGCAGTTGCCCTGGCAGCTGCTGCCTCTTCAAATTCAAACACAAGCAAACAAAATTCATGGAGTGAAGTCAATGGAAATGCCATTGCTTCATCCAGTCAAACCACAAATTCCACAGTCTCTGTTTCCCTGCCAAGTACTTCCACATCCAGTGCAGCTTCGCAGAAACCTCTTGCTGGCCCCCCATTAGTACCTACGCACACAACAGCTGTGTATGGCCCCCTTATACCTCACCCTGCTCAATTTTCCAGTGCAGCAGGACCCCCTCCGTCCGCTACTGCAGCTCCTCCCGGTCTGGTGTTCCTCAATATGCCCCAGAGACTGCCCCTAGGTGGAAATCACTTGTTGCCCCCTCAGGCATCAGGAGCATTGAACAACCCAAAGAATCTCCACAACCAACTTGCTGCAGCTAGCTCAAATGCACCCCCTGGTCATGGGATGCTCCCGCACCTCATGTCCCCACAGGCAGTTATGACCCTGAAGCGCACTTGGGGGGAGGCTTTTCAGCAAGACCTTCAGTCCTCAGGGGGGTTGAAGAGGCAGTGGCAGCCCCCTGCAGCCTCGGGCACTACCCTAGCCCATGGAGCCCTTCCGCCCACTCTTGCCTACCAGCCACAGTTTTTCCCTGCACTTTAAAACCTTGTCAAAACTGAAGTTTGTGGGAACTGTTCATTTGTGTAAATGTCAGGGGAGAGAGAAGTATTCATTCATTATAAAACTCTTCCTTCACTCTTGCCTCTTTGTGTTGTTACTATTGTTATTTCATGTTAAGTAATTATTTCAGTAAGTATATAAATGTTTCCATATTATTCCTTAAAATGAAAAACAAAACATTCCAAATTGTACATACACACTGACAGTTCCCTTAGCATTTAAACAGGATATAAAAAAGATGCTAATTTTTGTTTCTGTTAAGCACTGTATTGCTAGTTCATGGAATATGAACAAACCACATCATTCACTTGTAATGTGCAAGTTATTTGTACTTTGTAATGTCTGCAGTGTTGTGATGCTAGAGTGCTTGGTACCTTCTTCTTCCTTCCTTTCCTCCCATCTGTGGGGCTGGACTCTTAAAAGTTTTCCTTGTTAGAAAAACATTGTTACGCGTATGATTGTACTTAAGGCAGTAATAAGTTAAGGATATTCAGAATATGAGCTTAGTTTCAAGGATGCACGGAGGCTCCATACCCTGAAAACAGATATAAGGGAATGCATGTTTTTTTAAAAAACTGTTTAATATTGTGTGTGATGATGCTTTTTGTAGTGTGTTCATGATGCAAACAATTTTTAATTTGAAAATTTTCAGAATAATTGTGCAGTACTAACTGTATTAATTACAGAGATGTAGTAATGCATTTCTGCATTTAGTAGTGGACTAGCATATGATAAATGGTAGTATGTAACTTCATTTAGCAAGTTTTCAATAGTGGTTTTACATATCATGTTCATAAAATTGCAAAATTGTTTTTTCTGAAGGAAACTAGCCATCCTCTACTACTTCGAAATTATAATTGCAATTTCAGTTTGTTGGAATTTTGATATGTTTATGTGAGGAAGATAACGTTTGATAGTAGGTAGTTTCTCATCTTCAGATAATACATTGTCATGAAATGAAATTAAATAAGAAAAGAAGAGGAAGAGATCATGTTAAATCAAGCAAGTGCTGAGCCTTGCAATAAATAATATTGTGCCTTGAAAATTTTTCAAGTGTCTTCCAGTTTTGCCTCAATCTACATATACAGCAAAAGTAAAGTACCTATAAGAAAAGACAAAAATTAAAAGGGTCAATTTACAAGGTTTCCGGAAGGCCAATTTTTCTGTGATAATGGGCAATGACTCATAGTTATGAAAGTATCTTTTCGTGATAGAAGTTGATATATTGCAGCAGAATTTAATTTAATATCGTATATAATATATTTTGGTTAAAATATACAAACATTCCAAACCTTGGATAGTCTATAGATGTATTTGAAGCTTTTACCGTTGAGACTACAGAGATTATGAGAACAGAAGTCTCTATATTCTTGTTAATTTTCCTAAACATTCCTGGTTAATATATAATACATAGTAGTGTAGTGTTCTAAGACTGGAAAAATTTGGCAGCTTTATTACATAAAAATATACTTGTAGGTTTAATTACATAGAAATAGAGCAGTGTTCATTGGCTGCTAAGGTAGATTTAATAGAACTTCTTTTTATATTATGTTTGTTGCTTAAACAGTTACACTGTTTCACTCTGTATATAATGATATTTCATATCTCAAGTAGAGAACTTGTTGATTCATTTTGAAGTAATTGTTCATAATTCTGTTATTTTTTTTTTTTTTTCATAATTAGTGGTAGAGTAGAGAAAATTATCAATTTAGTTGATCTCTTTAATTTTTCCCCCTTCTATTATGAGATGCTCAAAATAATTTAACAAAAGGTAAAGTAGTCATTGGTTGCTATGTACTGATATTACCTTTTGTCCCCTCTCAGGAGTAGGTCAATTGTTTTCACAAATTGTGCTAAAACTTAGTATCAAGAGAACATGTAATTGTTCTATGAAACTTTGTTTAATATTTACAAATAAATTAGCTATTGGAAGGCAATTCTTGAAGTATTACATATCCGTGTTTTATGTATTAGTTTCAGTTATTGCATGCTCCGTCGAAGCACCAGATGAGTATCCATGCTACATGCCTGCACAACTGCTTACCCTTGCATGGGGACCATGGAAACCCCCCAACCCCTTCACTTTACCTCATCCCACAATCCATGATTTGTATGAATGGATGGTATATTTGGTCTGTTCATGTGGTTGAATTTCTTATCACACTGTGCCCTGGTTTGCTGATGTAAACTTGAGAAAAGGCTTCTTGTGGTGTATATGATAGATTAGATTACATGTTGATGGTGGAACTGTGCCTTGTAAATGGAACAAGCCCAACATTCCATGAAAACAACAGAATTAAGAATGTGTAACAATTACCTTAAGTTAATGTTTGACTTTGTGATTCATGGGGTTGTGCTTTTCATGATTTGCAAGCAGTGTTCAAACCAGTGGCATATGTAAACAGCAAGAGATATCCAATTGTCACAATGTTCTTTTCGTTGCCAGAAGAACGAAAACGTTATTTTAGCATTGGAAACTAGGGAAAGCTAACCTAAACTAATTTGTGTCTTTTACTGTTTATTATCACATGGTATGATAAAATGCTGAAAAGAACATTCTGTGTTTGACATAGCGAAACTTAGTAACATAGACTGGTGTTGGAGGAATGACAGCAAGACATTATTCCAATATGTTCCTTGTTTGTCCCTGCATTAGGGTAGTGGGTTTGAATGGAATGGGGTTTATTTAAATTCATATTTTCTGCAATTGGGAACATAATTGTACACCGTTATTTTATAGCAAGCATGATATACTTACAGATAGAGAAGTATAATACTTTTGGCTCTCGGAGAATCTGTTTCTTGTAGAGTATGGGAATACTAGTTTTGTCAATCAAAAACAAGAACTTTTTAAATTTTCAGTGTGCAGATTAATTTCTTACAGCTCTCAAATTATTATGCTTTGTGGCAAACAGAACAGTTTTTCTCAAATTTTTGCCAAGAATGTTATACTTCAGCCTACTTAATTTTGGAATAAGGTTTTATGTACACCTATTTAATACATGCCTTGTTATAATGTGTGTGGTTATCAAAAAAGGTTCAGGGTGCAAAATACAATCAAGGATATGGTCATTTTCATTCAATGTGTTTTGCGTTGGCTATCCTGTTGCTTCATTAAGGACTGGTTGTGCTAAATAATGTTAGTTGGTTGAATTGTGGCTCTTCAGCAAATGGGATGTGTTGTTTGCATTAACTCCTTTTACAGAAAGGAAACTGCAAAGTAACATTGCTTGGATATATTTAGAATTCTGTTCATGGGCACTGTGCTATACTGTACTGTGCTCTTCATTTTTACTTCATGTAAATCTATTTCATTGTGTTTCTCTAAAGAACGGTCAAAACTGGGGTGGTCATTGATTGATGTAGCTTTATAATTTGTGGCACAGTGTAAATGGTAATATATAGTACAATTTCTTCATTTAGTCTGAGGTGTAATTATATTCTGTTTATCGTAATTAGAAGCACTTCTATAGCATAGCTTGTATGTTTATGCAATTTCTTCCATGGTTTGCTACATTCTCTGTCAAGAGAGAGTTTTGGTCAAGTTTCCGGGAAGTCTGTGCATGCTTGTAAGAAGACATTCACTGGTCATAAGTTAGCAAATTCATTTTGAAAGTTTTGTTTTTAATACTGAACTTAATTTTTTTGGTGTATGTGAATGGTTTTCACAATGGGTTGGACAATTAACATTTATTTCTTTTCATATTTTGACCTCCTATATTTCAGAAATCCCATTTCTATTGCAGCATTTTTGCACGGAAATGATGTATGACAGCTTTGTAAGTTTGCCTGTACTCCCATATTCTTGATATCAAAGCTCTTTCAATTTTTTTGCATTGTATTCAGCATTTACTGTTCTTTCATTTGTTAGACTAACTCCTAGAGGGGGGGGGCTAACATTCTTGGTTTCACTTTGCTGGTAATATTAAAGCCAGATTGCACTAAAATGCTTCAATATTTAATTGTTCTTTTTTAGCTACAATGAATTTAAGTATACAGTGTTGTATAATTTTGTATTTGTTTTCCAAAAGAACTTGAATTTTATTATAGTTTCTGAACTCTATTAATAAACACATTTTGTGAAATTTGTTCATTGGCAATGTTTTGTGTTGGGAATGGGGGTATTGGGTGATATATTCATTTTAATGTCATGATAACTTGTTCCAATACATAGTATACATAACTCGTCCACAACTGTGTTGTTGGATGTACTCCCATCCTTAATTTGTCATTGGAGACCCCTTTTACCTCTGCTCCTTTTTCTTCCTAGTTTTAACTTCCAGAAAAAAAACAACAAAAGAACTTTAATACCCAATTGAATATAGTACATAAGTGTCAATGACAAAAGTGTGGTTTCTCAAGGATTGTCAAGAGTGACATAGTGAAGGGTTTAATTTGAACTGTATTGGAGCAGTGTTATGATGGTGTTAGGATGTGGCATAAGTTCCAAGTTACTCGTATGAAGAGCCTTGCAACCTTCCCTCACACCTTGTGGATTCTCTGGTCTAAGGTAGGCGGAATCTTTCATCTTTGTAGTTGAGTTAATGCTTTGTTACAGATTCATCAAATGCTTTGCATTTTTGTCTTGTGGTTTGGGGAACTTAGTCTGTCCACAAAATGCGCTTTCTCTACATCATTGGGAAAATTGTAACTGTTGTAGAATTAAAATTTAAAAATTTTCAAAAATTGAAGAAAATACATTTTGTTCACAGACTAGGTCTATCAGATACTTACTGGTGATTGGCTAGTCTCAGAAAATTACAAAAGAACTTTGAAAAAGGCTTGTGTGTATCTTGTTATAATATTTTCTTGAACATAGACATAGACATTAATTTCTTTAATGAAAATTGACTAAATCGAATTTCATGTGTCAGTTCATGATTGAGTGTACAGATACACTGTGCTGATTTTAGTTATGCATGGATTTCTGTATACTTCTGAGAATGTCATTCAAAGTTTACATAAATGAAAGACCGAAAAATTCTACATTGTTTTTATGAATAATAACTATTCCGCAATAAAAATATAAGTGAAGTGAACATGTTTTCCTTTCTGATGGTGTCAAGTGCTATGCATGAAAGTTCACTTTGGCAAATTCTGTTCATTTCAGTGAGGAAGTAGCTATGCCAGAGGGATTGCTTTCTTCTTTAGTTTTTTCTGGTTATCATAAATTTAACATGGTGCTTCTTATTGGAGTAGACATTAAACAAATTGTTTAAATGGTTTAATTTGAAATTTACCATTTCCAGTTTTCATTACCAGTCTTTATTAAAATGAAAGTGTATACTCCAGTAAGAGTGCCAAAATAAAATGTTTGCTTGAATTTTTTTTATTATTATTTTTTTTTTTTTTTTTGTTACAACTTTGTCTTTTCTAACAGGTGATGATGATGATGATGATGATGGTGGTTGTTTTACGGCTACTGCGAAGGGTTTCATGATGCTATGTGATGACTTCTTGGGATCCAGTATTGTGTATGGTGATGGAAGGTTTGGGATTAAAAAACCAGGATATAAAGATCCAAAGGAGTACTCACTTCTAATTTGCATTAAAGGTTGGGCTGTTTCAAGAGTTGGTATGAAAAGGTGTTCATTCTCAAAATGATTGTGCATTGTCCAAAATGATGCAAAGCATGATACCATGAATCTTACGTTCTATGTTTTTGCATAATAAGGGAGTAATAGGTTTACTGTCACTAAAGAATGTGCTTGCTTCAGATGCATGCTCTGTCTGTGTGCTATTACAGTTTTACTTGGAGAAAAGGATTAGTGGGTTCTCCTTTGACTTTTCTGGTGCTTATGAGAAATTTCATGGAAAACTGTTCAGCATGATATGAAGGGGGTGGTTAAGTACAGCAGATATGTTGGTAATGTAACAAGTATGTTGAACTTGAAAATAAAATGCGGACAAACATAACTTAGTGCTGTTTAGAAGGATTTGTTAACTTCCGTTAGTTGCTGACTCTTTCTTTATCTTTAATGTGCATAATTAATTTCGAATTATGGGTCTTTGTTTGCGCAAGTTATACGCCTTTCTTTATTTACATTTATTATAAGGAAATTTTGCTCTTTTTAATCAGATGGCAACTAATAATTGATGTGAAAAATTAAAACATTCATAGAACTTTACTACGAGAAGACGATGCAAAATAATAAGAAAAGATAACATTGCCAAGAAAGAAAGCAATGACTTATGACTGTTTTTCTTGTAAAATTCAAGCATGAACTTTTTTTCATATGGAAAGATAATTGTAAAAGACAAGTCATTTTTTTTAATGTCTTCTTTACTTAGCCAAGCCCCAAGAGAACCTTTGAAGATAGCTTTCAACATTTATTTTTTTTATTATTATTATTTTTTAATACATATATTTCAATTATTTAAATGAAAAATAATCTTCAATGTTCTCTCTGATATTATTAAAACGCTATTTTTTAAATTGCATACTTTTGATAATTTTCTTGCCTCCTTTTTTCTCCCAGATTGGATTATTAATGATTATAATTTAAAGAGATTTCTTGTTCTCTTGATTAGGTGGAGCTATTATGCCTCCAATTCCATTTGGACCAACAACAGCCTTTGCACCATTCGCTCCAGCTCCAGCGCAATTGATTCCAACTGCAACACTGACTCATGGAGCACCTCAAGTGACACCACGACATACGTTCCATGCAGCGTACCCACCTATACTTTATTGGCCTTACCCGTCGCCACCTGTAAGCCCAACGTCTTATTATGGAGGTCCGATGCCGCCTGTGCCTCCAGTTCCACAGCCGCCGCATTTGACGTCGGTAATCATGCAAGGTCTTTTTTTATCAATGAATGCTCCTGACATGTATAAAAGTCCTCTTCTCAATATGCATGACAATGTTAATCTACCAAGTTAGAGATAATGTTTATTATTATTTTTTTTTTTATTTATTTGTGTTTATGCAAATATTTTCTTTAGATTTCCAAAAATTATTTTCCAATTTTACTGCTGAGTTTCAATGCTTTCATTATATTTAAAATTGCTACTTTTCATGTTAAATTCAGAGAGAAATCTTGAAAGGTGTGAATAAGTATATGTTGGAAAATAATGTTGAAGAGATAAAGCGATTAGAATTCATGGTGCATTATTCCAATATTATATTAATAAGATTCCTGGTAAGGTCTAATAATTAAATAAATAAAAGGAGTTGTCTGGTATTAAATATATTTTTAAACTTAAGATCTTTTCGATTGCATAGCGATCATGATCAGAGCTATCTTGCAGCTTGCAAGAAAATTTCATTTTTCTGCCCAGTCACTGCAAGGTAGCTCTGATGAACATCACTGTGTAATTGAAAAGATCTTATTTTCAAGTATATATTTGATACCGATCAACCTTTTATTTATTTCATTCAATATTTTCGTTGAAAGAAATTAAAGTGTCTGAAAAATGAAGTAGAACATGGTGGGTAGGATGGGAAAGATTTGGGGCAGGACAGGGTGAATGAAGGCAAAGATACAAAGTATATGAATTCACTCTGATTCGTCTAATAGAGGCTTCTGATTCATTTACTTTGTGTCTCTGCCTTCACTCACCCTGTCTTACCCCAAATCTTTTCCATCCTACCCGCCATGATCAGTACTTCTCTCTTAACCCTGCCCGTTGGTCTTCATCATGTCTGCCAATTCCACCTCATTCTGCATGACCTGCCCCATCCACTGTTTGCTTTGACTATCATTGCTATGTGCAGATGTAAACACTTGTATTGTTGCATACTCCTGGCAAACTTTCAGTAACACTTTTGACCTTCATAACTTGATTGCGCTAATGAAATGCATTTTCAAGAACATTTTATAAGCTTACAGGAACAGGAATAATTTTTATGAAATTTCATGCAGATGGTTATAATGATAATGATAACGTAGCCCAAGTTATTCCTGACAAAGCACACTACCTTCTAATTAAAACTTTTGTAACTGATGTAACACTTGTTTGCAGGATATTTTACTTCAGTCCAAGCTGTCCATCAACTTCCATTTTGAATCAGAATGTATCTTTATTTTTCAACTTAGTTTATTTATTCAAACCATTTTAAATTGATATTTATTTATTACAAAATAAATATTATATAGTAGCAATATATACGGTTTAGATATTTTTCTACATTCAGTACAATTGTCTGCTTATTGAGAGAGACTAATGGTGTATACTATGTACTCTTATCCAATGCAAAAATTGTTAGAGACTATTGTAATGCTGCATTTAGTTTATTAGATTTGGGACTTGGTCTAGCTTTTTGTTTGATGTGTATATGCTTCATTATGTATTGCATGCGGGACTATGGTCTTAGATTTCATTAATGACTCCAATCTTTTCTCTCTTTTTGGAATAAATGTTAGATTTTTCTTTCCTTTCTTTTCTATCTGAAAATTTATATCTCGTAAACTGTGCATGAAGTAATAAATTTTCTCATATTGCCTTTTGCAGTGGAGCCTCGATTATCTGAATTCTGGTCAGCCCAACATTCACAATATCACCAGTAAGTTTTATTTTTTAATGATGTCTGTAATGTCATCATTCCATGAAATACCATGAAATTTCAAGTATGTTTCAAACGGCAAGATAATTGAAGCTCCATAGAGAGTTAACTATTATGCCTGAAACCTGCATTTCTCTCTCTCTCTCTCTTTTTTTCATGTTATTTATTGAAATGGTTTCTGCACTTAAGGTGTTCTTCTCTTGCAAGGGGGTGGGGTGAACAATTGTTCAATCATTTTTTTGTTTGTGTTGAATTAATTATGAAGATTTTTATTTATTTTTTTGACTACTTTATTTCATTTATTCGTAATACATTACTGTAATGAATTTTCGACTTGAAAGGATGTTGAGCATCTTCATTTACTATTTATTAAGAATGAATAATTCTCATTCAAATGAGCCTCATTAAAAAGAGAGGATTTGACGGGCCATAAAACATAAGTCACAAAAAACAAAGGCAAATCAATGAACTTTACAGTGTCTGTATCCTCAAATCAATTCTGTCTCATATTTAATTGTTCTGTATTTTTAGTATGTAATATTGACTCTAATCAAAGTCCTGTGGAGTTCTTTTATCTTTTAATATTGAAAGATGAAATTAAATTTCTTTCAAATTGATTGTGGAGGGGGGGAGGTTAGAGAGAGAATGTGTTTATTTTAGATACTTCTAATTTAGAGTGGTTTTGTTCCATTTAAATTCAGAATTTAATTACACTGTAACTCCTTTACCTGTTTCAGCTAATGCTGGATTGCATTCAGCCGCAGCGTAATGGTGAAGGATGTCCTTTAAATGAAACTTACGTTCCATACCATCCTTCAATTGAAGTTGAGAGAATGGATAAAAATTGTCAAAATATTGCTAATAGGTACATTGAAATTGAACTTCATTTGGCTAATTAGATTGAGGAAAGCGAGTGGAATGTAACAGAATTACCTATAATTCAGTTTTTTTTTATGTTCAGAATATTCAAGTAGTGTTTTGAGAAACAGAATGAAATTTCATTTGAAAGAAAGATTGTAACTTTAGAGAGATAATTAGTAAAGTACTTGAAATGTAACAGAAGAATGACGAATTAAAATGTTTTATACTTGGATAGTTCCTACCCGTGCTATATGTATTGCAGTTGTTCTGGGTAGAACAAAAAAAAAGTGATATATGGATATGTGTATTGATGCTCCTAAAATGTGTCCAACACATCATCCAATTAACTTGTCAGTTTCTCTTCAATTTTTGATGAGCATTAAGGCTCAGAATATCAATATAACAGTATATTAAATAAGCGAAGTCTAGTAGTTTGTAGCTTTTAATATGTTAAACACATTTATTTATGTTTTTTGTAAAGAATTATGTGCACTTGATATTCATTGCATAATAATTCATAGTAAAAATATTATGCTTAAAGTCAGTTGAAGAGTGAAAGATTTTGCATCTTGTGGTGCTGTAGCTTTATTCAAGAAGTTTTATTGCTATCTAAAAGTTGCCTTATGTATTGATGCACAAGTGCAATTCATAAGGTACAATGTTGTGAATCAAACATGTGAACATTATAGAAAAAGTGAATAATGCTGTGTAGATGAATATAATATTGATTTGTGTGTGCTTATAGCAAATGAAGTTCATTAGTTAATTAATTTTACTCATTGAGGTGTACATAATTTTTCTTCAGAATTTGAGAAGTGCAGTATTGTTGTACTGTCAAGAGATGCTAATATATTTTAATAAGATATGAAAAAGCATTAATATATGCTTCATTGTTACTTATTACTATTTAAGTATGAAAACGAATTACATTTCAAGTGAAATTGTACGTTATAATGTAGTTCTTTGGTATGCCCTATAGTTCAATTTATTGCAAGAGAATATTTATATTTTATTGATCATATAATTTTTGTATTCTGAAAAATGCCTGCTATTGCTGTTAGAATAGTTTTCATTAATTAGATATAATTTTAATAATTGTTGACATGTTTTTTATATATTTTGCACAAGGATTTTTCCTTGCATTAGTTTTCCTTTCATTTTCCTTTTGTACTTAAGTTGTGCCTGTGTTTAAGCAAGTGTGTGAAGTGGTTTTCATGAATTGATTAAACCATTTAGAACATTTACTTTCTATGTTAAATACATTCATATTAAGAGTATGCAGGTATTGCTTTTTATATGTGTACATATATTGTAACACTGACAACAAATATCACAAGTGTCTTCCATATTGGGTTAAATTGATATAATTGTATGTCTTAGAATTTCTTTGTGGCCAACAAAATAGCCATTTAATTTTAGTTTCCTCTATCAGTTGATTTTTACAGATCACTCAGCTTTGAAGCAAATTTTCAGATTTCATCCGAAGTTTCATTACAGGATTTACTTTTAAACATATTAAAGCAAAATGGTTGTTGTTGATTTGTGTCAAATCCTATTGGTTAAGTCTTTGAGTCACATGCCTACTCTGCAACTCATTCATCTACTTCTCTAATTCCGTATCTTGTCATAGATCATTGTTTATATATAAGAGAATATGAATTGATTTTAGATTTAATGTTGTCAGATATTTGTTTATTGATTTTGAAAATCTATTATTTTTCTATTGTGAAGATTTTTTTCATGAATTTTCATGTATATCATAATTATATATTAATAAGTTGGCTTTATTTAGAAGGCTTGTGTGAATTTGAAATTCAAATTCATAGAGTTAATATTTCCAGTGAAAATCAAGCCCCTTTGTTGCATGAATTGCTGAAAGTTCACAGATAAAATGCGTTTCTGAATGCTAATGTGTATCAAATAAGCAAGCAGTTCAAAATTGCCAACACATGTTCGATACTGCAGCGTTTTACAGAACTTGGAATGTATGTAATTTGCTTCCAATAAGCATACTGCTTTGATGTTCTTATATTTCTCAATGTCAGACTATCAACATTTTTAAAAGTCTGAGTGCACAATTATTGCATACTCAAAGGACATAGTTGCTACTTTCCTTGTTAATATTTCTCTCTAGGGCAACTTGCTGTTTTAATTTCATTAGCTTCTAAACATTTATCACAAAAGGGTGCTAACATCAGTTTTAAGGTGCTTTCTCACAAAGCAGTGAACAAACAATAATTGTTAAATTTAATTAACCCTCAGTGATAAAATTGTTATCGTTCCTATCAGAGCAGATTGATCTTTGATAAAATATTCAGTAAGTTTGGTAGTCAAATACATTAGCAAATATATTTGTATTGTGTAAGCTCTGTGACTTGTCACTACATTTACTCAATCCATTAACTGTTAAGTATAACATCGTGCATACTTCATGCGCATGTGTTTAGGTCTGACTTGCTAATCAGCAAAATTCATGTTGAGACAAAATATCAGGATTAAAGACTGTTGAGAGGCAAGTTGCAAATAATTATTTTAATATTAAAATAGCAACGAAAAAAATGTATAGATTAAATGATACTCTTGTTCAGATTTTTATTTTAAAATCGTGCATGATCTGTATATATATGTATGTGCATGTGTGAGTGTGTTTGTCATAGAATGTTATATTGTGATGTGTAGAAATGTAAGATTGAAATTATTAAATGTTGTTAATGAGATACATCTACACAATGATGCAGGATTATAGAAAATGTCTAATGATACTGAATTTACTTTCCAAGTATGCTTTAATTTGTTTTCAATCTTAGTTGTTGTTTAAAATGTTTATTTTTATCTGATGGAAAAATAACTTAACTGTCAGCCTGACAGTTAACTTGGATTGCCCAATTAATAATATTATGTATTAAGAATATCAATATATAGATATATATTTTACAACTAGTGAATTATGTTTCATGATTTTGAGATTTATGCCTCACAAATTACAAAAAATGTATCCCAAATGAAATATACAATCATATTTATTGTTGCATACTTTTATATTATTATATATTCCTAGTTGTTCACATCATAAACATAATTAAAAAATGTGTTGGTTTTGAAGTATCTTGCCACAGTGTACTTTCAAATTTACAAATCTTCTGACTGGAATGGAGATATCGTAGATATTCTCTTTCGCATGGAATTAATAAAAAATCTTGTCAGAGATTATATACTTTCTTATGAGATCCATTTGTGGAAGTATTCATTATATCAATGTATGTTTATTCATTACTTAGTCCAGTAAAACATATTCTAGTATTTGTAGGTTAGTGAATGTTCATAATGCATGCTACAAAATATATAAAATTCTTAAAAAAAATAAAAAAAAGCACGAATACTGCATAAGAAAGTATCTTCTCTGACATTGCATTTCCATTTGCAATGGTTTCTTGCCCATTTCTGATACTATGTTACAAACAAAATCTGTAGGATTCACTAAGTATGAATGATTCAAGTTAAGATATGTAGTAATTTTAAGGTGCATTTACCCATAATTGTTTGAATGTGCTGAAATTGCCTACTCATATCAACCACTACATTAAATACTGATGTATCAAAACTGTGATGTTAATTCCCACTTTGTGATGTGTTCAAGTTCAGTATTTATGCACAACACAATCAGTGAGCAATTGAAAGGCAGAAAACTCGTGAACCCAAAGACACATTAGCTAGTCATGAAGTCTGCTTGAACGCTTGGGAATTCCAGAGTGTTTTGAAGTGTGTGTGAAATGATTGACAGAACATGTAAGAAAATGAAATTTAAGAATATGTCCCCTAAAAAAGACTTCTGGAAATACTTGATTTTGTGTCTTGATGAACATCTACTGAACGAACGTTACTAGCGTGTTCTTAACTTGAATCACAAGAGCATGTAGTCATTAATTTTGTACTTCATTATGTGCTTCAGTAGTTTGTAGTTGTTTGTAAGTTGAAAAGAAAACAGATATTTTTAATTTCATTGTTTCAAAACTTCTGTTGACCAATCGGAGGTCTTGAGATTCATCCTGATGTATGTTTCGACATTTCTCTTATAGCCTTGATGTATAAAGGCACAGTAATGAACATGTGCAATATTATGTTATTCTTTACCTAGTTATAATATTAACAATTTGTTAATTACTAAAGAAAATACCATGTAAACTGTGTTTAGTGTGCGTGTTAAATTTCATAGTTTTTATAAATCTAGATTGTTTCTACAGAATATGCGAATAAAATATTAGAGATAAAAAATGCAGAATAGCAAGAAGTAATTAAATGTCATCAGCCCTTCCTATTTGACGAATTTAAATTTTTCTTTTCATAGGATAAATTTTTGTGAAAATAAATCTAGCGTTAATTTTCACCTCATTACTACTGAAATGTATTGCAAAGCCATTTATTTCAAATACAAAATATTTATGTTACGTTGTGTATGAAACTAAAATTTTTAAGTAACCTTTCATTTATTAATAGTTAATTGTATAGTTTCCACTGAAGTTTTTTCTCATCCTGAGGTCCATTACACTGATATTACTTACCAAAAATTTGTGAAAAAAAAAAATGTTTGAGAATACATTTTTCCTTTTCAATGTTATTTCAAGTAAGATTGCAATATACTTATGAAGATACCTGCAAATCAAATATGGAATTAATTTTTGACTCTTAAATTAAATGTTATCAAAAAAGTCATAGTGAAATGGCAAGATATTATGTGAAGACACAAGAAAAGACGGGGAAGTGAGCTAGAAGTGGTGAACTTTTAGCATAATGCTGTGACATGCAACAACCAGTGAATATCAATTAAGCTCATACTTTCTTTATTTTCTATTCTCAGGAAATTTATTTTGTGGCTCATATTTAAAGGCTTCTGAAAAACTAGTGGGAATGCACAGGATTCCAAAACGTTTCCTCAGAACTGCTATGAATTGCTTATCTTGGACTGTCATGAATACTAATTATGCTGAAAATGACAACTTTTCTCTATATATTGGAAAAATGTACTGCCTGTAAACAGACTGATGCCAACACACAAAGACAGTTGTTTAGGAAACTACCAACAAATTTTGTAAGTTCAGTTTATCTGATCACTAAAACCACAGTTACATCTAATGTACCCTGGAAAATCTCTCATACTTTAACGAAGTCATGTTTTCAAGAAATAAAATAAAATAAAAAATCTATGAAAAATTGTATCTCACATTTTTTAAAAGTCTAAAATAAAGGAGTAAATTACACCTAGAAAAAAATATCAGGTTCTATAATATTGGATATATAAGACAGACTTCAAAAATATTTGAACTTTTTTCAATTTGTAAAACATGAGAAGTTTTAATGAAAGTTGGAACTATAACATAACATTTGTCTATTAACCCCCCCCCCCCCAAAGAATGAAAATTAGCCCTTTATTATTTTCTGTATACATACGTATATACGGAGTAGTATAGGGAAAGTTATGTAGTGCTGTGGAAATCGATTCGAGATGTTCAAACGGATATAACGTTTTGGAGTCTCCCTAATATCATATTTTTGTTGTTTTTAATCAAAACGTCCGTCTGTCCGTCCACCTGCCTGTCTGTAAACTCTACTAGTGCCTAAAAAACACGTAGGATTTTTTTCCAAATTGAAGAAACCTCTGTCTATATGTTTCTAGTCGAAGCTTTCAGATTTTGAAAAACCTTTACAATTTGGGGGTACTTTACAAGAAGTCTCTGGATATTTTCAAACTTTTCTCAAAAACGGCTCCAAATTTTTTCTTTTAATAGAGTAAAATATACTCATAAAGAAAGGTAGGATATGTCTAATTCTCAGGGTTAACTGAATTTTCGACAATTGCAAAAGTTTGAATATTTTCGTGTCTATTATTACAAACTTGTAGATAAGGGTTTTCCCTGCAAATATATTTTCATAGCGAGTTCTTTCATTAAGATCAAGTACATTTTTTATGAAAATTCTAGTAGTTTTCGCGCAATTGTGCGTGCAATATGAGCAATTTAAAAAATAACAAAAACAATATTTTTTTTCAAAACGACTCGATATTGTTTCCTTTAACTTTTAGTAGGGATGATACTGAATGTAGACTTTGTGAGTGTCATAAATATCAGTTAGCTCTATTTTGTTTTTTCAAAATTACAATTTTTTTTCACTTGTCTCTCGCGTCGTTAATATTTACGTTAGCGGCGATTTGTTCATAGTACTATATTTATGAGTTCATGTTCTTTAAATATTGTCATAAAGTTTCTCAAAAACAACCGTTTTCTGTGAAAACTAGCTCAAAATTCCGCATTTTCAGAAATGTTCAAACACCATTTTCTCAAAAAGTCTCCAAGTTTTGTCTTTAAACTTTTCAAACTGTTAATGTGTTGAATTGCACTCTTTAATGTGACATAAAATTCATTTTGTAGTATTTTTTTTATTTATTAAAAAAAAATATTTTTTTTGAAAGATCTCCCACGCCGTTAATATGCACATTTCCAGCAATGTGTAAACCCTATTGTATTTGTGAGTTAATGTGCTTCAAATAACTTCTAATGAAGTATTTCGTAAGCTCAAAAGTAATCTGTGAAAAAGAGCTTCAAATTGCGAATTCATAATAGCGTTTAAACGCTATTTTATTAACAACTTTTCTCAAAATGTTTCAAAGAAAATTGTCATTTTCGACAAGGTTTTACTGTTCTTCAATATTCGTAAAATAGCCATTCTACTATTAGGAAACTCAAATTAAGAACATTTTAACACACACACACAAAAAAAAAAAAAAAAAAAAAAAAAAAAAAAAAAAAAAAAAAAAAAAAAAAAAAAAAAAACACCTTCACCCCTTCGGGTGTCAGGACGTCAACTGGCAAGAGCATGTGGCAAATCCAAATAGCTAGCCGAGACCATAGGAAACAGAAAACAAAAAAGGAAAAGTCTGTGCCATTCTTTCGAACCACTACTAAAGTTTCTCATCATATAACTTGGACATGCTCTGCACTTTCTATCAAGGAATACGTTTTAATTACTCCTTTATCTTCACAAACAGGAACAAAGAATGTAACGAACGCGTACCACGTTGCCATTTTCCTGCATTCCTACGACTTTTCATGTGAATTCTTTCGTGAAGCAGAAAAACATGCGTTTTTTGTCTTCCTTGGAGTCGTAATAGAATCTTGATGCACTTGAAGACTAACTCTTGATGTTCATTTCATCAACACCTATGCCATCACAAGGGCTTTTATGTCATGTTGCAAAGAAATGCCACTCTAAGCTTATTCCAAAATCTTTTTTTATGTAGACAGATATTCAAGAAGTTTATTGTGTTCTTATACTGAGCACTAGTGCAATCAGAGAAGCACAGTATTTTTTCTATGCTCTTGATCTCAGTCAGTCTAAAAATGTACAACGCTTTGTTCAATAGGATGTACTGCATATGTCGTGTTTGAAGCATTCTGAAATCGCAACCAAATGTGTATGCATCACAATGTAATTGTCTCTGTAATAAGCAATAAAAGGGTGCAGTTTGCTTGATCATTATTTCAATGCACACCTTGCACGGAATCTTGAATTATGAAAGAATATTTTTTTTGAAAATCACATAAAATAATAATTTCTCTGTCTGCTAAATTATCTTTGCATTGAGTTAGGAAGGAGGTTTGTTGCTGTGCTAGAAATGGGTGACTTGTTAAAGCTTCTATTTTAGTTGAAAAGTTTTCTAAGAATTCCACCATAGATGACACTAAAATTTCCCAAGTACTTCCGTCAACGTGAATTCATTGCCGATACGTCACGCTGTTAATCATTCTCTCTTCAAAATTTACCTGCAACATTTTTAGAAGTAGTTCTTCTGTTCCAGGACATTTCTCATACTTTTTAAAGTAGCTCTCAGCTCTTGGAGGGTCACAAATTACTTTTGTTAGGCAGTCCCGATAATCCTTCATTGAATAAACATCGTCTGCTGAGGCCTCCTCGTCCCTTAACATTCCCTTTTCATGGTGCGCACAAATATACACTGTATGTGTACCGTTAGCTCCTAGAAAAATGCGTGTTTCGGTCCTAAATCAACGAAATTTGAAAAGCTGAACTTTTGATGCGGAAACTCGTCTTTAAAGTGTCGGTAGGTTTCTTTCAAGTTGCTCAGTATAAGCCTCTTTTGTTTGTGAGTCTTTCCTCCATTCTCTCTCACTGAAATAAAATTATTTTTCCTTTCATGACACGGCTAACATAATCTGAACAATAAAAATTCATAACACATTGGTGTACAGAATTCTCGGTAGCTTTTCGGGATTTCACATGTGGAGTTGTCAATATTCCATATGTTGCTATTAGTGGGTTTGCAACGGTTATCATGTGAGTATTTGCATCAAAATGTTTTTATTTTAGGAACAGACCAATCTTCAAAAATTGTTAAAATTTTAATTTTTATATTCTTATCATCAGTAGTTTCATATTTTTTTAACGTACTAACTCTCTTTCTAGCGTAAGAAGAAAGTCGTGCCCCGGAAAACGGCGAATTTTCGACAAAAAAACTCCTATTGCTGGGGTTGAAGGAAAGGAGTCCCAAAATGATTTATAGACAGACACGACTCTTCAATTTAGTTTTATTACATCTCTATGTTACAATTACTCGAATGCGCAACAGTTTCGGGGATATATTTTCCCCAGGCTAAAAAGAAAAAAGGAAGAAAATAATTCAGTTTGAAAGGTTAAATTACAGTATGTTACATCAGTACACTCGTCATATTATTAAAGTCTTATTTAGTACATTAACAATTATGCAAACCATAAAGGTTCGTTTTTGTCGGTTAAGACAAACAATTAATAAAATTGAGCTTAATAGTTAATACTTTGGTTAAAAACAAATATTATTACAATATTATAAACCAGCACTTACCAAACGAGTCAGGAGCTCATATCACACATTATCAATAAAACACCATCCAGTATAAGCTCTTGGACGTACCATCATGGTCAGACGAAGTGTAGTGCTTAGAGGTCTTGGAAGGTATGAGCTATTGTAAGTACTGACAAGAGAGGGGAGGGCAACGGAGGAGAAGGGAAGAAGGAAGGGGGGTAAGGAATTTATAAAGTGGAAGGGGAAGGAGAGGAAACAAACATTCTCAAAAACTGCTCCAAATTTTTTCTTCAAATCTTTTTCAGTTATGTAATAAGTGCCGATAAATAATATGGTGGTAGTCATTTTTTCGGGTATTGTTCGTTTTTTTTAATTAAAAAAATATTTCAAATCTACAAAATTGAAGATAGAAATTTTAGCCCCAGACAAAGTCTGTTGTACAAAATGAGCTCTTCAGAAATTGTCATAAACAATTTTTTGAAGAAAAAACGAGTAGTTCTGCTTAATGTCTGCTTGACATTAATGAAATAAATACATGTTTCACACCAACAACTTCCATTTATGGCAAAAATGGCACTTTTGGGAATAATTGATTAGAAAATATGCGCCCAACGCTGCATGCGCGCTTTTTTGTCAGAGCTCGACTGAGATGTGTTGATATAGACAGAAATGTGCTATAATATAATTACATAACCATTTCTAAGGGACGAGAAAGTATGTGCTGTTTTAACACCAGTAGTTCTTTAATGTGTTCTTCATTTTCTTGTTTTCTTCTTCTACCTCTTCTAAATCAAATATTTTTGTCTCTAAAGTTTGTCTTATTTTCTCCACTTTTTGACGAAGATAATTTTTTAACTCAATTCCTTTTTATTTAAAGGAGTTTCAAAACAATGTTAAACTTTCATTCAGATGTGATAATTTTTCACTCTTGGCTGGCGAAGCTTCGGCTTCACTCGGAGGTAGATCACCATCATCTGTGTATGACTGTCTTCTTTTGAATTTCTACTGTCGACTTGTACAAAGTTTACTGCGAAATATGTCAAGGGTTCCTTTGAAATTTTTACTTTCATTTATTAACAATTTTGGTTCCGTCTGTATCTGGAACAAATTTACGGCGTAATTTCTATACAGCTGCCAGAAGCTCGTTACACGCACACATACACACACAAAAACAGAATTCTGTGTTGTCGTTAAAAAAGAATGGCAAGTCCAGTGTTTCCTAAAAAAAATTTTTTTTTTGAATAAAAAAATGGTTTAAATATCACGTCCGGGCGCGGAATTCAAACCGGCCGCTGCGACAGCCGTCGACGGCGACGTCGCGACGCGTCGCCTACAGCGAGGAGCATTTCCTGGTTTCTCCGAGAAATAGTCTGTGAGGAAAGCATCGCATGGCTTACACAAGAATACGTGCATAGTATCAAGTGTAGTATCATGATCCTGTGCTCTCTTCAGTCAATCTTTTAAATGCAGAAATGTTCAGGAAATCCAGTTCTGTTTTTATATATAGCCATGGTACGCAGCGGCGTAAACAAATGATGAACATGTTCCAAAATTTATGAAAATGAATTAAACTCTTGGAAAGCTCAAATTATTATTTTAGTCCATATTTATATGAATTAGTGCATTGTGCTTAATATTGCCACCTAAACGATAGTCTCCTGTAGATTATTGTAAGTATTGTTATCTACTAAAATGCATTTTGAAGATAAAATATTTGTTCATGAAAATACCGTGTTTATTGATTATCTCTGAGACCGGGATTTGAATTGATTCTCCTGGAAGCCATTTTCTGAAGCCCCTAACTAACAATAGAGAGCTATAGGCTTCTCGATAAATAACTGCTTGATTTATCTCCGAAATGATAGATAGCAATATCTTCCCCCTCAAGAAGATTGTATCGTTCCCAAATAAAACTATCTGTCGGTACAGTAAACAATTCATGGACTTTCTTAATACCATCCGTCAAACTCGCGCTTAAGTAAAATGAGGTACAGTAAGATGCACTTTTTGCAGGCGCAAAGAATGCATTTCGCTATAACTGCTTTTGCAAAACTTGCAAGTACACTGTTCTCAGTGGAACATCGAAGACGTGACAAACGGGCTCGAATATAACCCATTCTACCCATTGATCTAAGTTGAATGAACATTCTACTCCCTGCTTTCCATGTCTATATGCAAGATGTAAGCATGCCTCTATCTATACAAATCGTGGAGATGTTTCGTGAGGCAGTTGACGGTTACACGAGAAACGTTTTGTTTCATTAAGATTTTCGCTTGCATCGTAGTTAGCAGAGACGAATATAAATGGGCGAGGACCATTTGTTAAATTTAATGGTGTATCGGTGACAATGCCGCATTTTCTCTAAAACGGTGTAATTTAGTAACCTGTTCTGTAGATCAGTGTAATTCAGTTCTCTTGCTACCGAATGATTGTAGTATTCAATTAATTCTTTCTTACCAGTTCAAAGGACGGACTGGAGTTTTCAAGAATGTAAGGGAGTAGAAACAGTATACTTCAAGAAAATTGTAGTAACTTTCAATTTTTTTTCCTTTGTTAATTTCACAATGTGCAACAGTGAAAATCGGCAGACACAGGCTCAGTGCTCCCGTTGATGTGACCTAAAGACCGAGTAGGGTGAACACCGAATATCCGGCGCTCGGCGAATCGCAAGCAACCCATCTACACTACTCGGGATATGCTCGGAATTCGCCGAATGCCGCATGTGTGGAGCGGCCTTACGGTACGCCTGCCCTTTCACGCGACAAGGAAGGACCTACGGACGGATTATTTTGTTACCCAGAATGTCGACCCAAATGTTTATGCTCCATCGTACCTGACGCCTGCACGAACGCGAACACGTGAATTCATCGCTGCCCACCAACGCTCTAGTCGCGCTAGGTGAACGCACCTTCTCGAGGAAAGGTGGATTCGTCAGTCCACAAGAACGCGGGAACTGAAGTCATCTTCATTGGACGTTGTCTAGACAAGAGCTCACTGGTTGTACCGGCCATATTGCAAAATGATGGCCTGGAGATAACACTTTGTGCTCTGAAATCGTGACAGTCCACCATGATGGTGAACATGTATTCTGTTCTCGTTATCCCAGAACCAACTAGAAAGAATTAGCGTCCCATTCCAATTTCAAACATTTATTCTCTTTTACTTTCACTAAAACGTCAAGGTAACCAACGTGAAAGTAACCAATACTAAATACTTTAACCAATATTTAACAAAATTTACCTACAATACTTTAACAAAATCCAATCTTTTATTTCTTTATGACGTTTTCACATTGACGCATGGGAGTATTCTTGGTTTGTGTATCTTTAAAAATATTGTTAGATCAACTTGTAGCAAATAATAGTTGGCCGAAACCTAAACAGATATTATTAAAGTAATGGCTACCTAATAATATCTCATCAATAACATTCGTATCCAGTTTACAGTTTGTCGACGTTCTTTACAACCGAATGCTAGCAATACTTTGGCATTTTCGTTTACAGAGAAGATTGTAAGCATTAGTAATAACAAACAAAAGACACATAAGTAAGTACAAAGACACATTTAACCACGTAAGAAAGTCTATAGGTAGGCGTTCACCGCAGCCAACCTAATGAAAAACGATCGTCACGATTTTCAGCACGTCAAAGCATTGCAGTAGTGCATCCAGCACTAATGTTGAGATCAACAACCGACCAAGTGAGGTCTGCCATTCGCGCGAAATCCCGCACACTGCTCGAAGCTTCGTTCTCGAAATACTCCAACACTTCTTCTTCTGAGACAGAAGAGCGACACACACCTGCATCGACTCTACCGTCCGGTAAAGGCCCATTCACAATGCAAACATAAACATAAAAGTTGAGACTCCGTCCATAAGAACTGATTCACAATGCGTTCACATAAGCCTAACACGTAAGACATTTACTTAAAAGCTCGCAAGCATTTGTGCTTATTCTTAAGTACGACATAAGAAACTAACCAATCACAGAACTATAACTCAAAATCGAGAATCGAAATTGGAGCGAAGTTGATATTATATCCGCAAGTTTTCTTGAGCCCCGGAATATCTACCCCCTCCACAACTTTCCCAACATTAGTTGCATTAAGAATAAATGATAGCAATGAGAGTTGTAGGCAAAATCTGGTGTTTAATGTTGACTCCCGTGTATTAAAAACTATATTGCATGAAAAAAATGAACTACAAATTCGACGTAAAATTTATTTTGTCAAAATAACCAAACTCCCCACTCCTCTCGCATCTAGCGAAGCGAGGGATCAAGAAAACGTGTGCGGATAATAGAACTAACGCCATATGGGCCATTGACACAGTCGATACCAATAGGAAACCAGAATGTCTCACAGCCAATAGACACTTATTTTGCTTACTTTTATGTTAGACAGTCTATCACTAATATTAGTGTTTATGTCTATGCGCTATTCTTACGTCTGTATTGTGAATGGGCCCTAACACTGTTCCCGATACACGTATTCTTGCGATGAGGCGCAGAAAATCGCCGTGGGAAGGGTTGTCTTCTAGTCGGGTACCTCCCGGTGCACATTCGAGTTGTCGCACTGAACACTAGGTATTATCCGCGTAGTTTCTTTAGCCCTCGCTTCGCAAGTTTAAGAGGAGTGAGAAGTTCTGTTCAAAGCGAAGCGAAACCGAGAGGAGGGGAGGCACGTAGGGACAGTACGAGGAGGGGCAATGGAGGGAGCGAGGAATTGGTCGGCCCAGCAGGGGCCATGCCCGTGGCGAGAGGACGCCGCGTCGCAGTCGTGGGCCGCACCCGCCCAAACACTGCGTGCCCGAGGCGAGAGGATTGAATTGAATTCATGCCTTATTTTACGTGGCGAGACTCAGGCCATTAGGCCTGCTCTTTCACCAACTAGCAGAGAAAGGAGGTATTTCTTGGGCGAGCAACAGGTGATTTGAATTTGGCTCATTTAGGATTGTAGATCTTTTACATGTAAGTAAATCTACAAACATGGGACAGCCGGCTTTACTTCCCTTCCGAAGGATTTTTCGCCCTTAAAAATCCACGTCTTCGATCGGGTTTGAACCCGCCAACACGCGGTACAACAGTCCGAAACGCTAACCATTACACCAGGATTGCTCCTCTTGCTATGGCGAGGACGCACCTGCTTCGCTGGGCGTGTCGCCTCGTCACCCTGACGCGCCCTTGGCAGGGATCAGACTCACGCAGCCTACATCGGCCGTTGCCCACCCCTCCTGACCAGCGCGCTGCAGCGTCTGCCCTCTAGGCCGGGCGGAGAATGCTTTTGTTTAGTCGAGCATTGCTCGCACGTTTTTGTTTTAGAATATTAAATTGTCATTCCCGAGCAAATGCACTACACCTGGTGATTTCCTTCTGTCTGAATGGTTACTTTTGCAGAAGCAGGGCCTGCATCCTATCCTCTACCCGGAGGAAATTAAATGGATTTATATTCACCCCACAGGCCTCTACGTGCGGAGCGAGCAGGGCGAGTGTGTCGTCGCAATATCAACTAGGCTTCGGATTTTGGAGTTAAAAGTCTACTTGACTCTTTTTGATATAGTCAATAGAAATTAACTATGAACTTCACTTAATGGCTTCGAAGTGCCTAAAAGTGCTTGTTTGAAATAACTGAACCCACGGAGTACAAATGTGAATGCATTCTTTGACAGCATATCTAAAATTGATATCTACAATTAGTAATTAAATATTCTGGATTCTCCTAGGCTCTTTATGGGTCAAATAAGAGAAACAATGCAAAGTCTAGTATTCGAATATTAAAATGTGCACTAGTAATGAATACATCATTTTATGCGCATAAAATGACAGCGAGAAAAAAGTGATGTCTATTAAAAGTTTTGCACTTCTGAGCTCCATTTTCATATTTTAAATAAAGTTTTTAATAAAAACAGATTGACTTCACCGGTCAGATGGCTGAGATCATTAGGGCAGTAGCGGTCTCGGACCAGAAGACCACGAGTTCGAATCACGCCTGGATGTATTTGAGTATGTCTACAGATGTGTGTTTCATCCCTCAACATCATAATCTCCTTGTTTGTACCCCCTGGGCAAACAACCTTGGCGGATAAAAATTGGGATTCAGCTATAATGCTGATCCCTACTGATAAGATATTTGCACATGCTAAAGCAGGATACACGTGTTGTCCTAGTTGTCCTATATGCAGGAAGGAAGAGAAAAAAAAATGACATATAGAGAAATAGTTATTTTGATGTCAATTAAAATAGCCTCATTAAGAAATCAGAGAATGTTTTCACCTTTGGCTTTTTGAGAACTCTAGAATAGCTTTTTCTCTAAATATCTACTTATATCACATTTCAAGCAAGAAAATATGTGAACTTATGAATATACAATTCTAAAATTGAGAAGTTTACTATATCAGTAGTGTAAATGATTTTAGGAACTTTGAAAGGTATCAATCTATTCAAATCAAGAACATTACAATCCACACTTTATAATCAATTCATGTGATGAAATGTTTTTCATAAAACAAAGTGAAAACAAGGTAAACATTTTATTGGTTCAATGGAAATTACAATTTTAGGTAGTGGCAAACAGATAAAGAAGAGCTTTTGCAAATTGGAATATTTCAGATCCACCAAGTTTTGATTCACCGTACACTCTGTCGACAAATGTTATTGGCACCTGCAACAAAATTTGTAAATGCAATATAACTGCTTACTATTCTAAATAACTGCAAAGATGTGCTGGGTAAAGTTTTGCTGAGAACAAAATTTTAATGCTTTTGTGATGGATGTAATATAGAGAAGGCTGAATGTTCTGCTGATTGGGCTCAAGGCTATGCCTTTACATTCATCAGATCTAAAATGAATTTAAGAGCTCTAGTTATTTTTTTCATTACTTCAATAGCAGTCAAAATTGAATTAGTTAAATAATCTTCAAAAAGGTTATTTTTGCCTATTAATAATTAATCTATATTTTAGTGAAATTAAATTTTTATTTTTTGTCCTTTTTTAGTTTCAGCAAAACATTACCTTGCTGTTTCACAGCATTATGGTGTGCATACAGAGGAAATGAATACCAGAGAAGTTCCTCTATCTTCTGAGCTTATTTCAATCACTATGTTGTCCATGCATTGGAAAGAGACATTTCTTATTGATTAATTGGTCAAAACAAGTTTCATAAATATTCACATGAAATGTTTGACTTATCGTATGCCAAAATATAGTACTACATAAGGAGGAATAAATAAATTCACTTTCCTTTCTTAAAGAGAAAGAAGGAAATTTAATTGTAATGTATTCCTTCTGAGTAGGGAGTAGACTTCAATGTAAATTCATGTTTTACAGGTACAATATACCTTTATTGATATTCAACACTTTTCTATGAGTTAGCAAGACATTCTGAATTAATGAGTTACATTTTTATTTTACATATTATGGAACAATTAACTTTTTTCCCCATTACTAATAATTTCTTACATTACATTTTTAATATTCATACATTTTCAAGTTGAAACGGAACATCTCTGTAGGTATGAGTTTCCCAAATGTATTTCTGGAATAGCCTTTCTGAAGAATGGAAACAATAAATATTGTGCTTCAATGACTTCCAGACCTTCACCGTGGGCTGTCAAACTTACTCCTGCTTATTGGAAATCACATACATGAGAGGATATTTGTGAAGCAGAAGTAATTGAAATCTGACGAATAGTCCAGAATTTTGTATTTTATATTCAATATTTTAGCATTTGTTTGTCTCAAAATACTTGTATTTTTACTTATGAAACCTTGCACAACATGAAAAAAATACTTAATAGCTAAAACTGAAAAAGTTATCATTTTCAATAAATAACAACATCAATTCCCCTCTGAAATAAAAGAATGCTACTGAATTCTCAACTAGTGGTGAAAGATATCACGCAGATAGATGTCTGCCATGTCCATGTCAAATTTTTTCCGTCAGAAATTATTCTTTACAAATCCTAATGGTGCTAAAACAGCATGTACTTTCTTGCATGTATTTTCTCGCAAAAATATTCGAAAAGTGTTCAAAATTTCGAAACATTATACAAGACCTTATTTCAAAATCTATCTTTAAGGACCAGATTTCATTAAAGGAAAAAATGTCTATCTTCATATTTTATTTGTTAGAAAACTTCAAAAAATTTTTGAACTTTTGCAATTTTTGAAATATCAGTGTTTTCAAAGAACATGAGATACTCAGTCTCTTAAACATCCTTAACTCTATTCAACAACAAAATTGGGTCAAAATCAATGGAGACATTTTTTAAAATTTTGAAAATGACACAGATTCTAATAAAGAACCCCCAAAACTAAGTATCAGTTTCAAATTCACGAAGTCACGACGTCAGTTAGATCAATTGAGGAATATCCAATTTGGAGAAAATCAGCTCAAAGGTTTAGCCGTTAACCTGGTTCCAAAATGACCAGGGAGATTTGCCTTCATTTGACTTTTGTATATAAAGGACCCACAAAACATGGATTCTGGTGACACCATGTGTTACAGGATTTCCGCCCAAATTTAAAAATTTAATTTATCCACTTTATTGTTAGCAGAGCTCAGAAATAAAAGATTTTCTGTCACAAATACGCTGTTTTTCCACGCAGCATTTCATAACTTCCTCTCTACTCCATAGTGAGAAAGAAAAATTTACCAAGTAATTGACATTTAGCTAAACTTACACGAACTACAGTATATTTATTTCATTCTTTAAATATTTTTTCTGTATGAAAAGAACAAATATCATATAGATTAAATAAAAAGCAGATAAAGTTCGGTTTAAAATAAATTGTCACAAGTCATTTTGAAGAGGGAGCCTACAACTGGTCTCCCCATTCTGTACGTTAGCCGCTTTCTTGAAAGGTAAGGATTTAAAAGTGAATAAAATTGTGAAGAAACGGGTTCATGTACAGAAATGATACAACTTTAGGAAGTCATTTAAACTGACAGTTTGCATTGCAACTGGAGATTAACACTGCAGAGGACAATGAAAAGTTAGAATTTGAGGGAAAGCTCTCAATTCTTCAGGGTGGTGTTATACTCTTGTAGCTGCCATATAATGTTTCATTGTGTGGAAATTGCAATTTAGGAAGGTTTAAATCGTTTAATTTTGGCAAACTGAGACAAAACAATAAGATGGATGTTATTAGTTTTCTAAAGTGATGAAATCAGTGCTTTCCAGAAACTAATGAAAGATGTCTGTATTTACCATCCAACAGATTTAAGAGAGGAGTTTTCATACTTAACATTTTATTGCACAAAATTCATAGGTAATCATTATGCATTGGACAGACTCACGAATGTTTTATGTTACGAGTAATCTCATTCTCAACTTGAAGACGCAACGCAAATTGTCAACTAAACAGTCAAAGTCATTTCGCACAATATGCAAGTAAAATTGAGTTTACGATGCAAGTGAGGTATGAAGTACACAATGCTCCTATTTCTTTTGTGAAGTATGGAATTACAATCTACTTTATTGGAGGTGTCTCAAAGATAGTAAGGCAGAAGAGATGAGATTGTGAGTGTTTTTCGAAATTTTACAGCAAGAGTATGAGGAGACAAGCAACTGCTTCCCATTTCTCTTTGGCTCCTAAATAGCTCTTCTCCC